>CM032233.1:35085000-35352500 GCA_019009955.1 Riptortus pedestris
AATTTACGAGTATTTGGTAATATAATTTTGAGGACTAATATGATATGATACCACAATTATATCAGAGTATTTTCTACTTTAAATAAAATTATTTATTAACGTCCAGTTTATTGCACGTATATTACGGCATATTCACATTATTCCTCGATTGAAAGATTGAAATGAAAAGAAGCCAAATAGCTCAACATTTTCATCAGTTATTTCCAATGCAGATTTCCGTATTGTAAAGTATGCAGTCGCTTTATTATGAAATAGGAAATGGAGAGGGTCAAAACAATATATATATATATATATATATATATATATATATATATATATATATATATATATATATACATATTATAATTCAGTCAGAAAACCGTGTGTCAATTTACGAGTATTTGGTAATATAATTTTGAAGACTAATATGATATGATACCACAATTATATCAGAGTATTTTCTACTTTAAATAAAATTATTTATTAACGTCCAGTTTATTGCACGTATATTACGGCATAGTCACATTATTCCTCGATTGATTGATTGAAATGAAAAGAAGCCAAATAGCTCAACATTTTCATCAGTTATTTCCAATGCAGATTTCCGTATTGTAAAGTATGCAGTCGCTTTATTATGAAATAGGAAATGGAGGGGGTCAAAACATTATATATATATATATATATATATATATATATATATATATATATATATATATATATATATATATTATAATTCAGTCAGAAAACCGTAGGTCAATTTACGAGTATTTGGTAATATAATTTTGAAGACTAATATGATATGATACCACAATTATATCAGAGTATTTTCTACTTTAAATAAAATTATTTATTAACGTCCAGTTTATTGCACGTATATTACGGCATATTCACATTATTCCTCGATTGAAAGATTGAAATCAAAAGAAGCCAAATAGCTCAACATTTTCAGCAGTTATTTCCAATGCAGATTTCCGTATTGTAAAGTATGCAGTCGCTTTATTATGAAATAGGAAATGGAGAGGGTTAAAACATTATATATATATATAATGTTTTGAACAAGCAGTCCGTGCATCAATTAATTTGGTAATATGATTTGAGGAATTAAATTATATATTACAGCATTTATATCGAAATATTTTATACATCGTTATTTATTAACGTCCTCCTTGTGGGACCATGTCGAATATAGAATAGTATAATAACATTAAACGCCGATTGAAGGATTCAATAACTTTTTATAATTAGATAATTTTAATGCAGATTTCCGTATTGCAAATTAAGCACTCGCTATAGTATCAGCTATATATATATATATATATATATATATATATATATATATATATATATATATATATTATAATTCAATCAGAAAACCGGGGGTCAATTTATTTGGTAATATGATTCTGAAGACCAACATGATATGAAATCACAATTATATCAGAATATATTCTACTTTAAATAAAATTATTTATTAACGTCCACATTTTCGTAATATTGCAAATATATTATACTATAATCACATTATTCATCGATTGAAAGATTGAAATTTAAAGAAGCTAAATATCATATTTCTATACAGAAATAGATAATTCTTATGCTGATTTACGTATTATAAATTAAGCAGGCGCTATAGTATTGAATATTTTAATGTTGAGGGCTAATGCTTTATATGTATTTATATTATAATTCAACCAGAAAAGCGTTGGTCAATTTTTGGTAATATAATTCTGCTTAAATAAAATGTGACGTAATTGTCACATAAATCATCGATTGAATGATTCAAATAAAACGAAGCCAAATAGCTTCTCGTTATCTTTAGCAGATAATTTCAATGCAGATTTCCGTATTGTAAAGTATGCAGTCGGTTTACTATGAAATAGTTAAACGGAGAGAGTTTAAAAAATTATATATATATTTTTTTGAACCAGCAAACCTTGGGTCAATTAATTTGGTATTACGATTCTGAGGATTAAAATTATATATTATAGCAATTATATCGAAATATTTTATACTTCAAACTATTTATTAACGTCCACGTTTTGGGACCATTGTGAATATAGAATAGTATAGTAACATTGATCGCCGATTGAATGATTCAAATATCATATCTCTATACAGAAATAGGTAATTCTTATGCCATTTACGTAGTGTATATTAAGCAGTCGCTATAGTATCAAACATTCTTACGCTGTTTTACCTTTTTGTAAATTAAACATTCCTTATATTACATACATATATATATATATATATATATATATATATATATATATATATATATATATATAATGCTTTTAAAGTATTTGCAGAACATGCTTTTAATACAATTAATAGGTTGAATACTTATTATAGCTGATGCCACTACCATTCTGAATTCATAGAATAGAGTTATTGAATATCCATAAATATTTATATGGATATTCAATAATTCTTTTCTCTTTTCATCTTAAGCCTAATAATCTTCTCTTTATATGTTTTTACTTTAATTTAACGTTGTTATTTTTAATTCTTTATATATATATATATATATATATATATATCTCATCCTTTTGAAATAATTTATGTATGAATTAATTGTAACACACTACAAATGCATGTGATATGCTAACTTGCATGGGACATGCAGAAACAAATAAAGGGCCTTCTTATAGGGTTACTATAGGAAGGAAACAAATAAATAAATATTATATATATATATATATATATATATATATATATATATATATATATATGTCTTCAATATCTATATCTTGTGTGGGATACAGATTTTCTGTTGAGTTTTAAAAGAATTTGGATAAATAAAAATTCTCATTTTTTTGGCGTTGTGGTTAACCTCTTATAAAACCATTATTTTTTTTATATTACACATATTATAAAATGCCCAAAATTATATAAGGACGGTACCTAGACGTTTAATCCCGTTAGATTGTCATATTTCTAAAATTATTTTCCCCGCGGATAAGTGGTGCTAGAAGTCCCTCTCAGGCGTTCGAAATAAAAACTCATTTCGCTTATGATGGTGGATATTAAGTTCATACTATTTTACAGCTGGTAGTAAAGGGAGGCTGCAATACAGGCTTATGCACCCCACCCTTTCTGTCTTGGTACTTCATTTTGTTGTACGTAGCTGTAACCAGCTCACTCCCCTTCAATATCTCCTTCCCTCAAGTTTTTTTTTCTTTCCTTTTTTACGGACTGGCACGGGCTAATTCATTTCAACTCCTTTGAGATTATTCTCATAAAGTACTGCATGGGTTCATGGCTCTAACATTCTTCATACATCTTCAAACTTAGTCTTAAGTATTTTATAAAGATGAATTTTCTGAAAGAGGAGCTTTTCAGATTGTGACAGAAAGTACTTTATTTTTATGAAGGCGAGAGTTTTATATTACCTTATGCTTCATCTTTTCTATAGTACGCTGATTGAATTTTTTATGATTCTTTACTTTTATTCTTCTTCGATATAATTTAAATCCGGGAGAAATTTTAAAGATGAGTAAACGGCTTACAATATATTATTTTGGTTTTTCAATAATATTTGATTAGTTTTGGTAGTATTTATATTCCAAATATTTTCGAGCAAAGGATGTGAACCTGCGCGTGGACTAAAGGATATATGGCAGTAGTAATATGTGGAGCAAACATTAATTCAATTGGCCATTTGGCATATTGGAAGGTATTATGGGGCGCAAAAATAAGTTAGTGAACTGGTGAAATATGATTCACGAGCGGTGGAGAATAAGTATAAAACTATTATTTGATCCTACTTCCCTACAGATTTTCTTAATGTGCTTTGCTATTTCTGGATTATATTTAAAAGGAAAACGAACTTCTTTAGCAGGTCGTTTATCTTGTATTTTTGTTTATTTTCATGAATGCTACCTTGTCGGTGCTATAAGTGCTTTTTCATCGCCATTTCCCCATTTATCGTGCATTGAAACAGCATTGCAGAAATTTCTATAATTTAGAAAACAGAACATCTTTGGACGACTATTCTTAGTCATTTTACATAAACTTAATTTTAACGTGGTTAAAATTTTAGATAATGACAAAAATGGAAGATAAAATAAACTATCTTCATTATTAAAAACAAACAATTTGCTGTGAACAAGAAACTAATATGGTATATTTATCAAATATTTAAATAAACAGCAAGTCGATTGATCATAATTTTAATGTATCTATATTATCAGCTGAGTGGTGTGGAACATCTTCGTTATTGTTTCTTGGCGTGACCGCCGAGTTGGTAAGGTGGAATATTTTTATAGTTGTGTATTACTTCTGAAGAAGGGTCATAGAGGATGCGAAACATGTACAGAGAAATAAATCAGTGGAGATAGTTCACGTGTTTTTCATCTATTGACCTTCGGCCATTTCTACTTCAACGAAGATTGAATTGAGATCCCATTTTGGCGATATAAATTTTAAGGAAAAACTAACAAAAGACATGCCAAATTAATCGATATCATAAGTTGTGGGTTGGTCACTTTGCAATTTTTACCCAAAGCCAATAACTCATTATTACAATCCAGGATATGAATAAAAACACTATTGAAATATTCTTATATTTTCTACCAACTACATCTATATTACAATATAGTTTTAGTAGGCAACGGTTTCTGAATAAAGGAGATCCGTTGACATTACATTAATACCCGTAATTACAATACACGAAGATTCAAAAATGTCATCAGTATTCTACAGGCCTCCTTTGGATAACCACTGCTAATGGACTAAAAATAACTACTAACGAATATTTGCCAACGTATATTTTTTAAATACGTTCATATTTTTCCCCACTAGACATATAATAAATAATATTGGCTTTATTTATCGTACGTAAAGAATAATCTTTTTAAAGTCAGTGTCGATACACACTATATCTGGATTTCCAGACTTGTATAACTGAATAAACTAATCCATTTCAAATAGGAATGCTGAGTGAAGGATATAAAGAAAATCAACAAAAACTACCTACAAACGTTATCCATACAAACTCTCAAATACAGAATACAGAATAGTAAACCCATTGGGACGGGCAAGTAAAATATACGATGTATAAATCTATTCTGTACAAACATTGGGCCATTCCTTACAAATCCGAACCGAATAATAGTAGTTATATACCTCGGAAGAGGGAAACTTTCAACAAACTGTGAATAGAATGGGTGAAAAGTTAGATTTCCCGCTTGAATCAAATTTATACTCCTATAAGGCTCTATTATAGTTCAAAGAAAAACTTTACCAACTCGGAGTGCTCTCATATAATGGTTAATCTTTTTAATGTGTCAAGAAGTTTTGACAAACGAAATATGGGAAAAACATTGGGAAATAAATGTATCTAATAGAGAATGCTATAATATTATATAATTTTCGTCTAAAAAATTGAAATACCAAATTACTAATCCGTAGCTTGCTTTTGAAGTCTTGAATATATATAGATGTGTGTGTGTGTATATATATATATATATATATATATATATATATATATATATTTATGTATGATCATCGCCTTGGGTTAACAGCTTTTTGCAAACGTACATGTGTTCATATGTCAATCCAGTTGATCTTCCAGTGTTTGAATACCCTTTGTAGACTTTAAGAGAAACTATTGAAGTCGAGACACGTAAATTATACTTCGAAGCTCTTTGTTCGCCATACGGCTAGTAAAGGATGCTCAGGTTCTATTGCATTAAAACAGATTATAAGCTACTGGCTGTATTTGCCATTCTTTCCAGACGTTAGTTGCTTAGACATTGCTTCATTATGAGGTGGATATCACTTGATCAGAATAGCCTGATGACAAATGTAAATGGTCGCTTTGAGTATATTAGAGTTGAGGATGAGTTTTTTTGTCCCTTAAACTTGACAGGCTTGCTATTATAATAAGAAATAAGCCCATGAATAGACTGTACTGTGCCCATGTGCCCCTCTCTCTCAATCTCTGGATCTGAATAGACACCCAGAGAGCATTCAAAATTCAAATTCACATATAGGCCACTTTTTAGTTTCAATATACCTTACACGGACTCGTACGTCATGTTAAATGCGGGCAGAATAAATTAAGATGCGTCAGCCAATTAAGAGCAATGAACCCTGAATACTAAAATTGAGTCGAGCTCACTTTGGAATTACGAATTTATCAGTCATTGCCAACCAACCGGTTACACTCAGCGATCAAAAATGTTTTAATAGCCTGCACCACATCCTGTAAATTGCTTAATTTTCCAAGTAAATAGACATGACGTTCATTACTGCATCTTGTTAATTACTCCCAAATACTGAAACTGTCACAAGTGTGGGCAAGGTCCAAAAACTCATTTTAAAAGTATGCGTAAAATAGTATTCAGTGTCGGTGCCGAAGATCCTAGCTAATGAGTAATTCTGAATTATTAGCAGATTTCCCTTAAGTGAAATTAGCTATTGAGGTCGTACTCATTACGCGATTTTCGAAACTTTTCTTCAAATGTCGATCGGTCTTACCAAGTATATGACAAAAATTAGATCCGTTCAAAACTGTGTGTGTGTGTGTGTGTGTGTGATATATATATATATATATATATATATATATATATATATATATATATATAAAAATTTGTAACCTCTGTCTGTACATTGATTTTTTTCGCAAAATTTCACGATAACTTTTCGTTTCACATGTCATAGACACCATAACTACATTTTGTTTCTTTCGTGTCTGTTTGTTTGTTTGTTACCTTTTCAGGCATAAACGGCTGAACCGAATTTTATGAAACTTAGTATGTATATTACTACTGGCCCAACTTAGACTTAAGCTATATTAATATTCTCTAAGACGAACAGGAGTGGGGGTTATAAGGGAGGCCTGAAATTAAAAATTGCGATATTTCGTGTCCTATTGCTTTTTCAGCAAATATGCACATAACAAAAGTTGTTTATTTTGTAATTTAGAGTAACTTTTGTTATATGCACTTTTGCCGTATACGGAAGTATAAATGAGTTATACGCTAAAAACTATAGCGGGAGTCCACAATTATATTTGGCACAAAAGACTCAACCGAACTAATCCAAACTCGCTATGTGAATTAATACTAACGATTTCTTTATAATAAGCCATACTAACATTTCTAGGGATGGGCAGGAGTGGGGGTTATAAGGGAGACCTGAAATTAATAATAATGATTTCCTATTGGGGTTTCGGCAAATATGCACATAACAAAAGTTGTTTATTTTGTTATTTAGAGATATTTGCTCAACACTTCTTTTCAATATGAACTACCAGGTACCTCACCTGAAAACATTAATTCAAATGTAGGTCAATATTTTCTCCTTAATAATTCAAATCTATGCATAATGCACAGGAGACGGGAAATATGACAATATGCAGGACAGTGAAGTCTTACATAAAAAAATAATTTTATTATTAACAAATGCCAACAACGGGTATTAACCCTAAACACTGGAACGGGTAAATGTCAAAATATTGTGCAAAGTAAAGCCTTGCCAAAAATATACCATCACCATTCAGCCTCAAATGAATTCCCGAGCGGGTCTCTGAGCTAGTATATATATATATATATATATATATATATATATATATATATATATATATATATGCGGTCGCATTTTTTGTTTGATCGTTACCAAACTTGATATTTAGTCGTTTTATCTAAAAAGAAAGATCAAGTTTGTTAACGGCTGAAATCGGACCAGGAGAGGGGGGGGGGTTAGAGGGGAGACATTCGAAATATCTCCGTAATTATAAGTCGGATCGGAAAAGTGCATAGAATAAATATTATTGCAAATTAAATTTACTATAAATATTGCTTTATACAAGTATTCTGCATCATGATTATTAACGGAAATATTTGCATTTTTGAGTTTTCAGCATTCAGTAAACCCCGACTTCTGCTCGTGTTACATAAACAATACTCGGTTATATAATAAATATTGTTTTCCAGAGACCTTTATTATACGAGATAGATGTTCTTGTGATCCCCCGGCCCCGTCTTAAATTCTTGGACTACTAAAATTTGATTCTTTGAGATAAGAGTCATTTTAATTCATTAGATTTTCAATAAAATGAATATATTCTGATATGTTTCAGTTATTGTTTTTATTTCCGTTCAGCTTTTGGCAGACCTTTTTGTTAACAATTGAGACGCTACCCGCCGGCGGAAGAAAGATTTCTTATTACCGTTTGTATTTATTCATGGTGGTATTGTGTTAGCAGTATATAGGTTTATCTATTATTAATCTTCACGAGGAAAATTTGCTTAGTTTACGCAGCCACTGCGTGACGGACTTTTTTCTTATGTACACGGAGCAGGACACATCATGATTGTGTTAAAGAAGTAATAAATATTAAATGATAATGAAAGGTCCGTCACGCAGGTGCTTCGTAATCTAAGCAGGTTCCCCACGAGCTTGGTTATAAAGCTCTGATCATCTCAACTCGCTATCTATTCCTATAAGAAGCCTAAGTAAACTGGGATCGTAATACCAACACGACATAAAATATTTAGTGACTCAGTTATTCAAAGTGGCATTTCCCATGAGTAGTTAAGGGTCGAGATACAGAACAAGTGCATATAATAAATAAGTTTCAAAGGCATTTGAATTAAATGTCAACTATTTTCTTTTTTTATTTAATTCAATAGGAGTGAAAGTCCGTCACGCAGGTGCTGCGTAAACTAAGCATATTTCCCTAATGAAGTTTTACAATAGAGAAATTTCACGAGAGCCGAACAGTTACGGAAACGGCCGAACTAGCTTTGACAGAAGCTCACGACTACTCCTGAAGTTAGCCGATTTCATCTCGTCCGTTATATAAGAATGCAAATACCTCGGTTAATATTCAAGATAGCGAATAAATGTATATAACAATATTTATAGTAAATTTAATTTTCAATACGATTGATTCTATACCATTTTTCGATCCGACATATAGTGACGGAGGTATTTCGTATTTTGAAAATCCTCCCCTCTATTCCCCCCTCCCATTGGTCCGATTTCAGCCATTAACGAACTTGACCTTTATTTTTACATAAAACGTTTAAATATCGAGTTTGGTAACGACCAAGCAAAAATTGTGACTGCTAGAGCGTTAACAGACGTGTATATATATATATATATATATATATATATATATATATATATATATAATTTTTAACGAACCTCATTTTCGTCATCTCCTGGGTAGGATCAATGGAGATTTTAAGAAACTTTTTAAAAATCGTGTCATGAGTACGTTCTTAATAGCTGATGAAGGGAAATCTGCTAAAAGGAATTCTTGTGTTACCCACATCAAAGTATTTGATGTGTCTCATAATTTTGTCAACAGTTTCGTTTTGTACTGGAGACTATCTGTCCCTGAGTTATTTCGTGCTATTGCTGTGTTGCGAGCGATGCAGGCTGTTTTTGAATGAGGAAGACTAAAAGAGCTATGAAATAAAAAAAAAAAAAAAAAAAGGGGTGGAAGAAAGAGTTGCCGAGCGATGGTCTTGTCAAGCGCCAACTCCTTCTTGGGGAATGTTTGAAGAAAGGAGGAAGGATCGCTCTCCCAACAAACCGGCCGCATATTTGAATGTGCTCGCCTCTTGGGGACGGGAAAAAAATGTCATTGTCTGTTAACGCGGCTTCTGATTTTTCTTTTTCCTCCCGGATTTGGTTTCGGCTCACCATTCCCCCCGCCGGCTGTCCCGTCCCTCCATAATATTAACATACACTCACACTCGCTAAAGGGAGAAGAATACACCTTTAACATAATCTCCTCCTCCATCCTTTCATGTGTTTCTCCTTAATGTTAGGAATAAATACTATTTGTTGAAATTCTATTCATATATATACCACTTTCTATGCTGAGAACTATCTGCAACCTCTGCTTGATTAGAGAAGTTATTCCGCCTAGAATAAACACAGTGAAATTATGTTTAAATAATGTTGAATTTTGTTCTTATCAATCACAATCAGTGGACATTTGGAGAGTCACAAGGATTCCTTGTACCTTACCTCCCTTCATGAGGATGCTTTACTTTTAGCTGATTTCCCTTAAGGGAAAACAGCTATTGAGGTCGTACTCATGACGCCTATTTCGAATTTTCTCTTCAAATGTCCATCGATCCTACCCAGGAGATGACAAAAATGTATGTGTGTGTGTGTGTGTATATATATATATGTTTGTGTGTGTGTGTGTGTGTGTGTGTGTGTGTGTGTGTGTGTGTGTGTGTGTGTGTGTGTGTGTGTGTGTGTGTGTGTGTATGTGTGAGACTGTCTGTCTGTTACCGCTCTAATGGTCCCAGTTTTTGTCTTATCTTTAACAAACTTGATATATTATCGTTTTAAACAAAAAGAAAGATCAAGTTCGTTCACGGCTGAAATCGGACCAGGGGAAGAATTTCGATAATTTGTATTATCTCTGTTATTATGCTTTGGATCGAAAAAGTGTATAGAACCAATCTTATTGAAAATTTACTGTTCTGTAAATTTTGTTATGTACATTTAGTAACTATCTTGATTATTAACTGATATAATTGCATTTTTTTAGTTTTCGGTCTTTAGTAAGGCCCCATTCTTACTCATCACATATTAAAAATATATTATGTTATGAAGCACTTTATTTGAAGCATAAAAACCAAATATTGTGTTCTCATTGAACTTTTAAGTTTTGGTTAATCACAAAACTTTTTTATGGCTCCTCACAATTTTATTTCTTATAAACGTTGAGCGCTTTCGGGGACTAAATCCCCATCCTCAGAGCTACAACACAATGTAACACCATAATTAGGAGTCTAAAAATCGGTTCTTAAAAATGTTTTGCATAGTTGGTCATATAACAAACAGTCTATAACATTATAAAATTGTTTTCCAATAATAACACCTATATTCAAAAACACAATTACAATTAAAATATAACAAATTAATAATTACTATTTAAACATTAAAATAATATTATAAGCAAAATTACCGTCAGAGCGTAGGGCGATCTTATAGACTGGCTACACGGCTAAACCCTGCCGATGCACTGAGGCCAAGGGGATCGTTAAGTTTTGATTTAAATGCAAGTACCTGGCGCACGTGGGAAATCTGCTTAGTTAACGCAACTAATCGTAAGCAAGTTTTTAGGACATCAACTATCGTCTAAACAGGGTACAATTTCTAACCTAAATCACCAATGACTACTTAATGCCTATTATCTTCACTACAGTAACTTACCACTAATTTACGACAGACAGGTGACTTAAAGAAAATTATAATAACTGGAGTTTCTCATAAGGTCCCATTTTCCACTGAAAGCTCTTAGATACCTTTTGATCGTAATAAACTAAACATAGGCTATGTTGAGAACGGACGATCTTCATAAACCAATTTTTCTATTTCCACCTTAATTAAATAATAATATTAATAATCAACGTTTCGTTAATAGTTGATTACAATTAATACTCAAATCAATTAAGGGCTAATGAAATATAATTAATGCAATAGATTAGTGTTTAATTGATCTACTATTGCCAGTGATAACAGATTTAATGTTCTATTATCGCCATTCTTGATGGTCGCGCTCATTGAAACCAGGTAGGAACCTGGAAAGGAACGGAAGGATCCGTAGTATATCTTAAAGTCTAAATCGATTTATGATCCTACTTTGTCAATAAATCTGAGAAAATAAAATAATATGTACCAGAAATAAATTAGTTTATATAACTTCCTCTCTTCCACGTTGTACAAAGTCAAGTTCGATAACGGCTGAAATCGCACAAGGAGGGGAGTATAGGGGGAGAATTTCGAAAAATTCGAAATATCTTTCTTTGGTTCTATACGTCTGATCGGGGGGTGTCTTAACTCCCGATTTTTATGGTTCACAGTCCCAACAGAAATAAAGTCCGTCACGCACTGCATTAAATAAGCAGATATCCCACGGGTGCCACGCATTTGCGTATATCGCAAAGTAAGTAAAAGTTCAATATGAACAATATTTGGTATTTAAACTTGCTGCTTCATGATATAACAGGTTATTGTTAATATGCCATGAGAAGGAGTGGGGGTTTACTGAAGGCCAAAAACTAAAAAATGAAATTATTTCGGTTAATAATCAAGATAGCGAAAACAACATTTGTAGAACATTACATTTCCAATAAGATTGGTAAACAATTTTTCAATCCCGTGCATAATAACGGAGATATTAAGGATTTTCAAAATTCCCCCTCTGAACCGCCCTCCTATTGGTCGGATTTCAGCCATTAACGAACTTTTGCATAAAACGTTTAAATATCGAGTTTGATAACGATCAAACAAAAAAACTACCGCTATAGTGTTAACAGTCAAATATATATGTATATATATCCCTTAGGGGAAATCTGCTAAAATAAATAACGTAGAATATATATATATATATATATATATATATATATATATATATATGTATATATATATATAGTTTGGAGAGGACTTCAATTTTTTCATTTCCTGGCCAGGATCGTTGGAAATTAGGCCTTGAAAACTGCATCATAACTACAACCTCCATCCTTTATTCTCGTGAATTCGGGTAATCTGCGAAAAGTAATTGAATTATACATATTTTTTTGAGGAATACATACTTTTAATTTATGACTCGGATAACTTAGGGCTCAAATACGTTTAATTTGCCACAAAAAGTTCATAAATATTTCGTCCACACAACTTTAGCGGTACATTACTTACTACTTCGGCAAAAATTATTCGGCCCACCATTATTTTCAACTTCCCTTTTTAATACAGGGGAGAAATGGGGAAGTTTCTTCTTAGAAACTTTTTAGAAAAATTAAAACTTCACTTTTAGGCCAAACCGGAGGAATAAATTGATTTTTCCTCTATACATGCTTCAGTTTAGGGAGCACTTAGCTAGGAGGGAGTGGAGTGGTCGGATGATGAGTGGCTGTGCTCTGAGGTAAGGGCAGGGATGAGCTGGGATCTCGCCGTTTTATGCCCTATAGAACGCCTTTTAGCTGCTCGTAAAATTGAACGCATTAGCCAGGGTAGGCGCTTCTCTAGACGGCTCCCTCCCACTAACTCCTCTCACTTTCCCTCTCACTCTCAAGGGCCATGGAATAAGTCAGTGCCCCAGCCCTACGTCACTCATTCTCACTCCTAGTCTATTGCCCAAGTCACCCAATTGTCAGCTCCCCAAATGATGCCCTAGAAATATTATTATAAAATACCAAGATTCCTGATTTTTTTTGTAACAGGTTATACTGCTATTGAGGTTGTACTCATGCGATTTTTGAAAAATTTCTTCAAATGTCCATCGGTCCTACATAGTAGATGACGGAAATGAGGTTCGTTCGAAATTAGATAATATATGTCTGTTATCGCTCTAGTGGTCGGAATTTTGGTTTAATTATTAACAAACTCGATATTTAATCCTTTTATGTAACAAGAAAGATCAAGTTCGTTAATGGCGGAAATTCGACCAGCGGAAGGGTTTAGAGAGGAGGAATTTTGGAAATTCTTAATATCTCCGTTAGTATGCGTCGGATCGAAACATTGTATAGAACCAATCTCATTGCAAATGTAATGTTCTATAAATGTTGTTATGCACGTTTTTTTTCACTATCTTATTGAATTCTAGATTATTAACCGAGATATTTGCCTTTTATTGTTTTCGGCCTACAGCAAACCCTCCCTCCCCCCTCCTACTAGTAACATATTAACAATACGCTGTTATATCATGAAGCACAATTTATTTGAATCATAAATACCAAATATTGTTCTCATTGAACTTCAACGATCTGCTTTTTGAGATAAATGCAAATGCGTGGCAAACTTGGGAAATCTGCTTAGTTTACGTAGCCCCTGCGCGACGGACATTTTAAATTGAGTACATTTTCATTACCCATTATTTCAAATAAAAATATAAAAAGTATATCAAATGCATAATACAAAATGTATTTTCTGTTTGAAATACAAAAATTGTATTTTTGTATTCTGGATTGAAAATTAACAGTTATTAATAATGTGTTAGTGTGAGATACATTTACGTTGAAAGGTTCAAATGTATGTCTGATTTCGTCATCAGCTGTTTTCTACATATTTTGCCATTAAAATCTTTCTTGGGGTAAAACGGGAGACCGTTTTTTCTAAAAATATTCTTTGAATTCTAATTTTCTTTCTTTTAATAATTTCATTACAGAAATCTCCTTGCCGTGTTATGGTTAAAAAACCAAATAAGAAAGTGATGGTAGTGCCTGGCCAATTTAAACTATGTGCGGGAGATGTTAAGTAAAGAGGATGGAGTTTGCAAAGGAAACAAGTTATAAGCCGCAAGTCATGTCCAATTATAATGTAAAATGAAAACATAACTGGATTACATGCTCTCGTCTTAATCACTTCCTCTTTTGAATATATCCCATTACCCTTTGGATCCAAATCCTCTTTTCACCTGTCACTTCCTTCACACTGCACTCAGTCGAGGTACTTTGAGAAATTTATATTTCTAATACATGCCTTTTATAATAAATAGGTCATTCAACTTATTAAAATAAACCATGTCTTTCCTATTACTAGGTTAATTTTCTGAGTGTGACCAATTCAACATATTATATTAGTAACTGCAAGAGTCACAAGTTCCTTATAACGTTTTTTACATTATGCTTTGATTTTTTTTAATACATCTTAAACATTATCTGGGACTAATATATTTCAACTCGTGATGATCTAAGGGTACAAAAATATGGCTGGAAACTTGTAGGGAAGAATCGAGTAGTCAGAAAAATTTAATAATTACCTGACTCACCTTCGGGCACAATTAAAAAGTCCGTCACGCAGGGGCTGCGGAAACTAAGTAGATTTTGCCACGTGAAGGTTTACAATAGAGAAATTTCACGAGACCTAGCAATCAAGGAAACGGCCGAACGAGCTTTTGGCGGGAAAGTCACTCTCGTCCGTTAGCCTTTGATTGCAAAAAATGCAAATACCTCAGTTAATATTCAAGATAGAGAATAAATGTATATAACAATATTTATACTAAATGTAATTTTCAATAATATTGATTCTGTACGATCTTTCGATCAGACGTATAGTAACGGAGATATTTCGAATTGTCGTAAATCCTCCCCTCTAAACCCCCATTCCCATTGGTCCGATTTCAGCCGTTAATGAACTTGATCCTTCTTTTTACATAAAACGACTAAATATTGAGTTTGGTAACGATTAAACAAAAATTGCGACCGCTAGAGCGGTAACAGACAAATATATATATATATATATATATATATATATATATATATATATATATATATATGTATATATACAGTTTTGAACGGACCTCATTTTCGTCATCTACTAGGTAGGATCGATGGACTGTTGAAGAAAAATTTCGAAAATTCCGTCATGAGTACAACCTCAATAGCTGATTTCCCTTAAGGGAAATCTGCTAAAAATGTAAGATACATTTTTCTTTTCTGACCCTTGATTCAGGTATATTTTGAAGAAACACCTAAAAGTGATTGTTAACATCAGTGTTAAAGTATTTAATCAAAGCGATTCTCCAACTTCCTACTCCTTTTTCAATAAATTAATATAATTTTATAAAATATTGAAAATATGAAATAATTTCATATGGTCGCTATACTAAAGCTTATCCCGAACATTAGATGTCTACTCTCACAAACATCTTTTGACGGTCTTTTGAAACCGAATTATGTGGAATAAATGTTCGATTATTGTATTCATGCTGATTCTGAACTTATTAATTCGTTACCCACCTTCGCCCTCAGACCTACTTTCTGTCGTCGAAGATCTCAGAAGCGTTATGTGCGAGGTGAGATCCACTCCTCCAACCACAATATCATCCACTAGGACTGCAACATCTAAACCTGCGAATTGCTTCTCCATGTACTTTTTTTTATGGCTCCTAGCTGCACTAATGCCATTTTAGGCCATTATGTTGTTGGGATAGGACTAGGATTGGTTACGTTTGATTATACGTTTATTTATTTTTTCCTTCTTCCTCCATTCATCAATGAATTTTTTAAATGCATGAAAGTTTTCTGCGGTGCTGACCAAATCGCACGGTTCAGGGGAATAGCTGCAAACTGCTCTCATTAGGTTCAGTCTACTGTGGTCGTAGAGCGTGCATTCCTTCATTATGTGCAGCGATGATTCATTATTCTCCCCGCAATCACACATCGGGCTGCGCTTCTTTTTAATGTGGGTAATCTGCAAAATCACCGCACCAGGTTAGGAATTGACTTATAAAGTGGTTGGTGAACATCCATTCCCTTTCTATCCTGAATGTGACTGTCGGGAAGAAGGCCTTGGTTGTGGATCCTTTGGTGGTGTCCCGCCACCGCTTCTCCCACTCGCTAGTGATATACCTGTTTGATGCCTTCCTTAGTTTAGTCTCTTCCTAAAGTTGGGTTGATTTCTGTCAATGTTCAATTCGTCTAGGAGCTCCGGAGGTGTAGAGGTTGGAGGCTGCCATCCTCTAATTATGCATCTTTCAGCCACCTTGGGCCCTTGGAAATTTCCTGGACAAGAATCTAGGCCAAAGGGGACCTTTTTGTACCTATAGCATCCTTTATGAGTGGAAATTGTCGAATATCCCTGGTCCTCAGCTGCTACTCTCATCTGCAGATGAGCGTCCTTCAAATCAATTACATAAAAACGTTTGGGCCCATGCTATTTAGCTGTCAGGTCATTAAATGTCGGGAAGATAATTGTCGGGTATAATTTTAGAATTCAGAGTCACTCTAAAATCCCCACAGATACGGGCTGCACTACCTCCTTTATCCACAATGACTGTTGATGTGTCAACGGGATCCATCGGTTCCAGAATTCCGTCCCTCACTAACCGAACAAACTAATTTTTAACAGACAAACAACCTTTTCTGCTTCGTTTTTGGCATTTTACCCAGTCACAAATGTAGTATTATAAACGAAAAGATCATTGAGTATAGCCATAACCCAAAACACAACTAATTTATTAACAAAAGAAGTTGATATACCAAGCAACCATAACATATGTTACATTAGGATACATAACAACCACTACATGGACATGTCTGTAAGTAATTTATTCCTTCCTCTAAAGAGAAATCAGCTATTGAGGAGTTACTCATGACGCAATTTTTGAAAAATTACCTCAAATGTCCATCGATCCAACCCAGGAGATAACGAAAATGAGGTCCGTTCAAAACTGTACACACACACACACACACATATATATATGTGTATATATATATATATATATATATATATATATATATATATATAATTATTTGTCTGTTAACGCTCTAGTGGTCACAATTTTTATTTGATCGTTACCAAACTCGATGTTTAAACGTTTTATTTAAAACTAAAGATCAAGTTCGTTAACGGCTGAAATCCAGCCAGTGGGAGGGGGGTTTAGAGGGCGGGAATTTCGAAACATCTTAATATCTCCGTTATTATGCGTCGGATCGAAATATTCTATAGATCCAATCTTATTGAGAATGTAATGTTCTACAAATGTTACGTACCATGTCTTATTAGCAATAAGATGTTATATTATGAAGTACTTTATTTGAAGCCTAAATACCAAATATTGCTCTTTTTGAACATTTAATTTATAAGATAAATGCAAACACGCATGTGGGAAATATGCTTAGTTAACTCAGGCCCTGCGTGACGGACATTTCATAATTTATATGATAATCAGCTATGTGTTTGAAAGTAATATTTTCGAGTTGAGTTCGTGCATTGTGGGCATACTAGTAGGGTTGTGTGAATCGTTGGAGTGGGAGTTCATTGATGCCCGGCCACGCGACCAATTTAGAAACTAATAAGTCACAATTGTAGGACGGCTAAAATAAACAAGGCTCAGTCTTATGCAACCTCCCTCCCTGTCTTCTCTCTCGCTCTCTCTCTTAATTCAAATAAAACTAATATATCCTATACATACTTATTCAGTCAACAATTCTTTTATGGGAAATCAGTCTGTCTCCCTATTTAATTTAGATAACGATTCTTTCCGAATTGTAGTTTCCTTCCAAATCGCCTGCATTCAAATATTTAGTGCTTTGCAGTGGCTACAAAATATTTCAGATTGTTTAGAGTCGACAGTCTCTGACAAGAACTCTTTCCGCCTCGCCATTGTATCCACTTGTGACACTTTTATCGCATATAGCGTTATGGCAAAAATAAAGCAAGACCCGATAACTTGATAACAATGGATATTATTTTCTGGAAAAGAGGAACCGATAGTTTGGATACATATACTGACTAATGTTTATCATTAATCACCTTCCGATGGTTAAGAACAACGGAGGGAAGGCTTTCCCGCAACTCCTCAATTTCGGCCTGAAATGAAATTCTCTCTAATGTTTTTGATGCCTTTATTGTTAGATAGGCCACTGCAGAATGCAATAGGAAACCATTTCGGCCCTCTTCCTTGCCTTTTTCACTTCCGTACTCTGAAAATTCGACATCGACAGATGAGAAAAATATTATTTGTTAAAATTTCTATATCTGTACACAGAATACCAGGAAATTTCGGGGTTCAATTTTATTTATTGACTTTTTTTTTCTCAAATATCCCCTCATTCGATATATCGTTCCCGTCTCCAAAGCCGAACGTTAATCAAATTCACTAGGGTGTAAAGAACGCTCATTGAAACAAGCCAAGTGGAAAGTACTGAGCAAAGAAATTGTGAAGCAGGCCCAATTTCTGGAGAGTACATATACTCCCCTAAATCAATGTAGGTGCATAATAAAAGAAAAAAGTTGAAAAGGAACACTGAGAAATTATTGCTCAATTTTTTAAATTGTTTATTAACGTCCACTTTATGCAGCTAAGGCTAATTGGGACGGGTTATCTACAGCTTACCACCCTTTTCTAGCCATGGAGGCACTCAGGATTTTATTTAATGAATTCCGTCACTAAATAAATTCCTTTGTCCAGGCGGGAATCGAACACGCCACTCTAGGTTTACCATCTGAGATGAAAGGTAACGCTATTATTGCTTAATGATTTTTTTTTTTATAATTATATGTATTTTGTAATACTTTTGTCCCCTAGAAAATGATCATTTTTACTTTCTGATACAAAGAAAAGGAAATATTGTAATCACAAAATAAATCTGTTTTAAGATTTCAGGGGATTATCCGTATTTACCCTCCCTGATTCCATTTTAACTATTAAGAAGGAAGAAAACCTTAAGTATTTTATTTAATTGGAGTCCAAGGAAGTCATGTGATCTCAACATCAAAATTGTTAAATGGTCAAACAGTTGACCCGTCAATTATAAATACAAGTGCTAGTTATTCCCATTAAAAGGATTTGTTTTTGTTGTGAAACAGGAAGTTGAAATATGTCGCCCTATACATAGAAATTGTATTGAATAAAAAAAGGACGAATACTGCTACGAATGGTAAAACATTCCTTGGATATGTTACGGAGTGAAGGAGAAATATTCTCTTTTGTAGGACGAGCAAGTTTCCCGTGTCCAGCAATTAACCAACATATCGTGCTAATTGGAGCTCTATAAACAAATTAATGGGAGAAGCTGCCCATGGCTTTGTAAACAGTTCATCAGTTGCTTGTCCAAGCTCTTATACCCACATTCACTTCAACAAGCCACAATAAATAACTTTTGTTCTTTCTATTGCTCCATTATTATTATTAAACCAATTTATAGCGGCGTTAAAGGTACACAGTGATCATTGGTTATACTGTCAAAACAAATTAAACTCAATGGTTTTTATTATTCGTGCTCCGTTATTATTTCAATTAATAAAATAAAAATTACTTATAAATTTTAATAATCCTTCCTTATTGAGCGCTTTGTATCTTCATCGCATTTTATGTTCAATATCATATCCCCCCCGCTCAAATTAAAAAATATATCCCCGGAGTGCATCGGCAGGGTTTAGCCGTGTAGCAAGTCTATAAGATCGCCCTACGCTCTGACGCTCTGAGGATGGGGATTTAGTCCCCGAAAGCGCTCAGCGTTTATAAGAAATAAAATTGTGAGGAGCCATAAAAAAGTTTTGTGATTAACTAAAAAAGATATATTCTTTCTAAAAAGTCAATATTCGTATTCAAAAACTCGCAACCTGCAAATGTTTATTTCGAGGTTAATAAAAAACTTTCTTATTTCGTCTGTTCTTATTAATTTTAACAGATGACCTTAAACGTAAATCAGGTATTGAATTTGTCACTCGTGAAAGCTGTGCGTATCTGTTTAACTGTTGACGCCCGTAGCCACAATTTTTATTTGTCTGTTATTAGACTTGATATTTAAAAGTTACATTTCAAACTAAAGACCAAGTCCGTCAATGGTAGAATTCGAACTATGAGGAGTGGGGTTTAAATATTTAGTGAACCGTAAAATCGTAAATTTCTCAGTTATGTTAATATTGTTAAGAAAGTAATACCACACAATTGTTGCTCTATAGATTCAACCAAGAATTCTATCTATACTATATATTTCTCATTAAACCCTACTCTTACGAAAGCTTTTTTCAGTACCTCTTCAAGTTTCAAGCCCAGTTTTCATCGGATTATTAGTGAGCACTTACGTATCCTTCATTCTGCATGTTTCGTATCCTTCATTATGCTTCCTCAGAATTCGACCTTAACAGCGTGGTGGCCACAAGGTGGAAACGGACAATATAAAGTGACACCTGAAATATGGTGAACTGTATGAAAAATGGATTACAGAAGACGTACAATCACAATTAAATCCAAATGGGTTGTTCATTAACTTATTTCCCCATTTTACTACTAATATTCTTTTTTCTTTGATCTATGATATTATTAAAAATCACAATTGTCTGTCAGAGCCAGGACCACTAACTTTAAATTGATTATTTTCATGTCAAAACTGAAAGTAAATTATTTTCACGTCCTAAGTACTTTTAAATCGATTGTTAAGTTTCATGATAAAATGTTATAGTATTTACTTCCTGTTTTTTTTATAATACTAATGTTTCCCATAATTTTACTATTAATACTACATCTTCCTTTATTGATAATTTTTACGTCTCCAGAATAAAGTGTACATTTTTTTAGAAATAGAATGATCTGTCGATTCAGTGTTATTTTCTTTATGATCAATATCTTTTACATTTTCCTTTAGTCTTTTACTCAACCGTTTCGTGAATTCTCCAATGAAGGTTTCATTAGATTTGTTATTAGTTATTTCAAAAAGAAGTTACATTTAGATTTCGATTCTTTAATTTTATCATTTATTTAATTATGAAATAAAATTTGGGTTGGGGAATGTTTTTTATGGGTGACTCTTTTCATAAAAAATAAGTAAATTTATTATAAAAAGTGTCTATCTCAGTTGTTTTTTATAATCCTCTCTATTTTTAATTATTTTGATATCTTCTGGAGGCATGTAGAGTGAAAAATAAATAACTGAACGATATTTCATTGTTTTCATTGCTTGACCTTACACCGTTATACCTTCAACTTGGAAGATTGGATTGAAGTCAATTGTCAGCAATAGAATATGAAGGTTCATACTCCTCGCCTCTGTGAACATTATAATAACTTTTATATTTTATTAATACTGGTGGTTCTACCGATGCTTTACTTATGTGAAAGTTACTAGAGGAAAACAGAAGTGGGGTTGCTACGCCTTCTCAGTTTATTCCTGAAATTAAATGGCAATGAAGCCACATAGGTGTTATTACGAAATTTATGCCGCAGACGTTTACCGTTTCCAATTCAGGTAGCACTCTTAAACAAAACGTTTTCGATGGCCGCCCTCGTACTAAATTCAATGATTAGAGAAGTTGTATTGTAGTCTGTATTGGAAAATAAGCAAGAGCAGAGGATATATGTTGTGTGACGTTTACTGAAAAATGGTAGAATTACAGATTTAAAAGGAATGTAGTTAGAATTTTGTAAATAAAACAAAATATATTTGTTAAAGAAAAAGAAATTAGGTTCTCGTGTGGGAGCCCATGTGTATAAGGCACAAGTGAAAGAATTGCGGGAGACGGGGTGAAGTTTAATTGGAAAAGTATAGTATTTATAAATGTAAACAAAACTATTTTACAAATAAGAGGGTTTCAGCTGAAAAATATTATTAAAATTACCAAATAACAAAATGTTATCAAGGCCTACATTTTTTTTATATATGAAGCCCAGTTTTCTTTTTTCATTGGACAAATGAAGTTCATTTTATTTAACGAAAGTATTGGATTTAAATGGAAATATTAGTAATATCCTGTTTTTCTTGATCTAATCTTAATGATAATGTGTTATTTTTTTATTTGCATATATTCATTGTAATTTATCTTTAAAGACGGTTGAAGTTCTGCTTTGCAATTATTTTTTATTAGTTTCATTTACTTAGAAATTTAAAATAGCTAGAAATATATATAGCTCATGAAATTGAGAATATTTGAACATTAATTTGGCTTGGAGTTGAGAAAGAATGGTCCCTTTCTTCTGAAAGAATGGTTTCCTTATTCTATCCAAGACAAGCCGAGGGCTTCCTTGAGCTACTCTCAGCGGGAGAAGAGACCGGCTTAGCTGAGTCCCCGCAAATCCCGTGTCATCTTATTCTTTTTTCTCCAACCCTCTTCACACATATTCCAAGACTGTCCCATACCCTCCAAAAAGGCTCTCTAGCTGGAAGATATAACCACTTTTTACATTAACACCTTATCATATCATTTGCTAATATTTGTAAATAGTTTTTAGGCTAATGTACCCATAGATTTTCGTATGATTTTGATTTGCATTGATTTCTAAAATATATTTAATGTGCAATGTGATTAAATATTGAGTAAAATTAAATTAATAAATGCCGGAAAAATACCGTTTTCCGTTTAGGTACAATGCATTTTCTTGTGTGTTAATGTCAACAAACGCCAAAACGTCTTCTCTACTTCTAAGATTCACCTTTTTTTTTTCTTTTTGTCCATGAGAAAAATGTTTTGTTGAGATGTGTATAATAGATCGCATCGATTTCATATACAATAATTAAAAAAATAGCCATTAGTAATGAGAAACTAAAGACAGCAACTTAACCCTGTCATGTAATAGAGAATAGATGCAGCGTTAATGACTATAATTGAATAAGGGTATAATTCACAGCAAGGAAACTAACCAATAAAAAAAAAAAACATTTGTTACACAGAAATAAATGCTTACTTGATATTCTCACAAAAATGTCCTCCTTTATTTTCATGTTCTATCTTAAGTTAACACTAGAAAATTGAATCTCAGAATAAAATCTGTTTCATCTGACGATCCATGTTAATATTAATTTCCAATAGCTATTTTCCTCGTTAGCTAGAGTCTATTGCCGTTATTTTCAGTGGCTCTAGATACGGATAACTCTGTTCGTTTAATTTTTTTTTTCGTTCATGTGTATACATACACATTGGCGCGTGTTAGTCAGCTAACGTAATTACCTAGGAATGGACACGTCCATTATTCATGAAACTCGGAATATAAGCCTTCTTTTTCCATTTATTTAGCAATTTATAGATCGGAGCTCGTTAACAAACAAAATCGAATGGAGGGTTGTGGTCCATAAATTTAAAAATTCAAATATCTAGATCTCTATTAGGGGCGCACACACGTATGTACTTATTTTTTGCATGAGAATATCACCCTAATACTTGACAGTACATTTAGGCCTAACGCATAGAAATTTACGACTTTGAAATTTGACATCCCTTAGCGCCCACTGTAGAGTATCATTGACATACATTTTACGTTTTAGGTGTTGCATTGATTATAGAGAATTTCATTACAGAATATTAAAGGTAGCTCTGAGGTTTTTGAATGGCCTATGCTAATATCACTGATTTTTATGTCTCAATCAGTGAATGACGCTTAAAACAGCTGTTAACGCGGCTTCTGCTAAAATTGCTGTATTTTAATGGTTCACATTATAAGTTCTGGAGAAAGAAGTTCCAACAACAACAATTTGAATAGGAGGTAGAAAGCTTTTCGAATAAATAATAATAATATGTGTGAATGAATGTATTGTAAGCCCAATGTTGTTTAATTGATTTAATTATTTTATTTTTAAACTAGAAAATAAAATAATTATAACAATGATAAACCTAGAGTGGCGAGTTCGATTCCCGCCTGGGCAAATAGGAATTTACTTAGTGACGAACACATTAAAAAATGTGTTTTGTCCCATCCTGGCTAGAGGGTGGTAGCCTGTAGATAACCCATCCCAATTAGCCATAGCTGCATAAAGTGGACGATAATAAATAAATAAAAAAAAATTGAAAATGACTGAAATATGGACAAATGAATTCGATATTGTCGAACCTAGATCACACGCTATGCACAATTTAAGTAAACGAAAGAATGTTTGAAGTTATTTGAAAAAAAAAGAAAGATTAATCTTAAAAATCTGAGGTATTTCCAGTCCTAGCTAACACCACTGCACTTTTAGCGGATTTCCCTTAGGGGAAATCAGCTATTGAGGTTTTACTCATGAAGCGATTTTCGAAAAATGTCCTAAAATATCAATCGATCCTACCCAGGAGATGACGAAAATGAGGATCTTTCAAAACTATGTATATGTATACGCACTTGTCTGTTAACGCTGTAGCGGTCGCAGTTTTTTTTTATCGTTACCAACCTCGATATTTAAACGTTTTATGTAAAAATGAAGTTCATGTTCGTTATTAGCTGAAATCGGACCAGTGGGATGGGGGGGGGGTCGACGTTCGATTAATGTTTTCATGTATGTTTTTTCACTATCTTGATTATTGATCGAGGTATTGGCATTTACTAGTTTTCGGCCATCAGTAACCCCCACCACTCATTCTCATAGTTTACTCACAATAAGCTGTTATATCATGACCCGCTTTATTCACTGCATAAATACCAAATATTGTCTTCATTGAATTTCTCCTGTGTGAGATACATGCAGATTTGTAGTAAGTTCACGTCATCAATGGTGATTTTCCGGTCTTGGCTCAAAAATCTTTATTTTATCTAGTCGATATTTAACTGTTTAATTCAACTCTATTGTTCATATCCATTAATGGTTGAAATATCACCAGAAATAGGGGTGTTTAGAGGAGGGAGAGTTCGAATTTCTAAATATCTCCTTTATTATGAGCCGGTTCGGAATCTTTTATAGAACCAATAATATTAACCTATTAATATTATGGTTGTGTTGCTATATACATTCATTCGTAACTCAAATATGAAGAGAATGATTCATATTTTCCTTTTTTCAGCGTTTCAAGAAACCCCCACTTCTACTCATCGGATTATAGCTTAGAAATGGAATATATATGGTGAGAAGAGAACAATAGTATGCCGTACCACCGTGTGGGAAATCTGCTTAGTTTACCCTGATCCTGTGTGACGGGCATTTATATATTTATGAAAAACAATTACTGCTTCAACCAGCCAACGAAAGTTAAGATGTTAACATCAGTTGCCAAAATTGCTCTAGTGATTAAATGTTTTTTCTAGGACGCATCTACTAAGCCACGGAATTTTGAAAGCAAACGATAAAACCTTACCGGTTCATATAATAAGCTCCGAGAGTGTGGTTCCGACAATTTATACAAGATAGAAAGCAACGCGTATGAGTAGCGTATATATCGTAAGTCCGCTGTTCTTTGAGTAGCCGAATGAAATGTGTAAGCATTGAAAACGTAAGCTTTTAGGGTAGAAGTGCATTCGTCGGCTGGTGTTATGTTTCACTTACTGAATAGTAATGTGTTTGGAAAGTGAAACTTGCTGTTTGCATGCATTAGGCTCCCTCACGCAAAACCAACATTACCTAAATTGGCGTGTGCATTGGCCGAACTTATCAAATCGCTACTTTCTCAGTACTGTTTCCAAAATAAGTTTACATATTACGTGAAAAAAATAGACAAAAAAATCCGTCACTCAGGGGCTGCGTAGGCTAAGCAGATTTCCCACGTGCTGGTTAAATACACTAGTGATCTCATCTCAGTGCCTATTCTGACTAAAAGCAAGAATATAGCTTAATAATTGAGTTACGAAAAATTGCATAGAACAACAATTGTAGAGCATCAGTAGTTTAAGAAGATTTATCCTATAATCTTTTACGATCAGAATCATAATTACGGAGATCTTTTGAATTTTCAATCCTCCCCGCCCTGTATTCCTAGTCCGATTACAGCCAATAAAAAATGTGATCTTTAGTGCTGACTGAAACTGTTAAATATCGAGTATAGTATAGATCTAATAAACATTTTCGAGGCAAGGACTTAAAATATTAATTGATAACGTTATAGTACAAAGAATGTTCATGTATCTCGCATAATAAAAGTATCGTTAAAACATATCTGATATTGAAGTTAGAACGAAGTAGTTCATGATAGAACAGCTTATTAGTAGGAGTGAGGGTTTATTCAAAACTGAAAACTAAAAAATCATATTAGAGGAAGCACGTGTATAAGAACATTTATAGGCATTTAATGTTACAATAACATTGGTTCTGTACAGTTTTTCGATTCTTACAGAGATATTTTGAATTTTCTAAATTCCACCCTTCTAAACCCCCTCTCCCCCTGGTTCGATTTCAGCCGTTAACGAACTTGATCTTTTTTCTTAGATAAAACGACTAAATATCGAGTTTAGTAACGATTAAATGATAATTGCGACCGCTAGAGCAGAATCAGACATATACATATACATATATATATATATATATAAATATATATTTGGACCTCATTTTCGTCATCTATTTGGTAGGCCCGATTGACATTTGAAGAGATTTTTCGAAAATATCGCAATGAGTACATCAATAGCTGATTTTCTTTAAGGGAAATCTGTTACAAATGATACCTTTGTTTTCTGGTATCTCCTTTGGTTGTCCGGCTTAGGATTGGGCACATAGAAAACTATACACACGTAGGCTGAAGATAAAAATTAATTTACGAATTTACGAGTTCGCTACCAGAGCGCGCTAGTGTCTTGGAAGTTAGCCTCTAAGGCTCCCGTTTTCGCGAGACTCAAGCGATACGTCCGAAGGCCAAACAGATCACTAAGATCAACTCAGATCCCGTCCACAGAAAAACTAGTGAACGACCACTGACCCCCGAATAAAATTAGGACCGTTAGTCTACTGACCACAACTCATTCCAGGTTCTCCTTAGATAATGGGGGTCGTACGCAGAGTTCATCACGATCTACATTAATATAATAAATATACTTTATTTAATGGGTTGGAGTTTTAAGAGTTATAATTTCACCAACAGTGAGCCATGAAGAAAAAATGGGCCTGAGAACGAAATAATGATTGATTTTTAATCTTTTGGACATCTGCTCTATAGTTGTCATTACGTATAAGCTGCATTCTGTTCTGTTGGAGGAAGTGCTCATTGGCCATGCTTCATTATTCCAAGCCCCTCTCACCCTCCCCTCTGCAAACGAGATACACTTCCAGGCAATAAGCTCTATCCCAGATAAAAGCATTTTTCAAAAGTAATACTTTTCTAGAATGATTTACTACTATCGGATTGGGCCATCTGTTCTCCCCCTCGCTGATCGAGAAGGCTACGTGCGCCCAATGGGAGAGAGCAGTCATCACTTCCAGCCCTCCACATCTACATATCCATCTGTGAAAGAGCCCAGTACTACTTGTATAACAACTTCCTCACAACTTTCACCCAAGCCAATATCTATGGAATACTAAGTTCTCAGCAAGTCTAGCAACTCGTCTACTGCATTAAATTGCGTTTCAGGTCCAAGGTCTTCGATAATGATCCTTATTTGGTACCCATCGGCCAGTCTCTTATTTTAGCAGATTTACCTTAAGGGAAATCAGCTATTGAGGTCGTACTCATGACGCGATTTTCGAAAAAATTCTTCAAATCTCCATCGATCCTACCCAGGAGATGACGAAAATGAGGTCCGTTCAAAATTATATATATAGATATATATATATATATATATACATATATATATATATATATATATATATATATTTGTCTGTTAACGCTCTAGCGGTCGCAAGTTTTGTTTGATCGTTACCAAACTCGATATTTAAACGTTTTATGCAAAAAGACTGATCAAGTTCGTTAATGGCTGAAATCGAACCAGTGGGAGGGGAGGTTTAGAGGGGGGATTTTCGAAAATTCAAAATATCTCCGTTACCATACGCCGGATCAAAAATTGTATATAACCTATCATATTGTAAATTAAATTTACTATAAATATTGTTCTATACATTTATTCTCTATCTTGAATATTATCCGAGATATTTGAATTTTTATTAATTGTGGGCCGATAACGTATGACTAGTTTCCCGCCAAAAGCTAGTTCGGCCCTTTGCCGTAACTGTTCGGCTCTCGCATGGAGATTTCTCTATTGTATAACTTCACGTGGGAAATCTGCTTAGTTTACGCACCCCCCGCATGACAGACTTTTTATATTTAGATTAAAACCTTTACTTGTGTAGTAAACACAGATTAGAACTTTAGTTATAAGAAATCTGTTAAATAAAATTAAGAAGGTTAATAGTAAGATAGGGGCTCAGGTTAGCCATGTGAGTTAATGCGTTTCCTTTAATCTCACATGGTAATACTCGAGTGGCGAATCCGATTCCCGCCTGGGCAAAGGAATTTATTTAGTGACGGAATTCATTAAATAAAATCCTAAGTCCCAGCCTGGCTAGAAAATGGTGGTAACCTGTAAATAATCCGTCCCAATTAGCCATAGTTGAAGAATGTGGACGTTTATAAAATATTAAAAAATAAAAAGAAAGTAAGATATGAAATATGCATTTTTTGTTTAAGATAGCCATTATAAATTGAAGTATAATTCCATATTAGATGTCCCCAAAGTAAAATCAGTTTTGCATTGTCGAAACTAGTCAAATCGCAACATTCTCTCTGTATGTTTTCCACAGTATACATATTCCGAGAAAATGAAAGTACACTGAAAGTAGAGTTAATCACAAAAACAAAAGAAAAAGAAAAACTATTAACCCCAGGCTTGGGGAGACAATTATCACAGGATCAATACAACACATTAGGCTTAACAGATTAATATAAGGATTGAAGAGAAGAACAAATGGAAGACATGTGGTATCCACTATACGTCTCTCCCAGAACCTATTGTTCATTTTCTGTCACTCAGATTCTCTAACTCTTTTAACATACATTTGCATTCATGACTCAAAAAAGTATTATTCTTACAATTCCATCCCCCTCCCCAAAAAAAAGTTTTAATAAAGAATTAGAGACTGTTTGTTTTTTATTTAATGTTTTAATTGGGTTTGCCATATTGTGATTGTGGATAAAGGCGTTCTTCAAGTGACAATTCTGGTAGAATGACCCATGTAGATTATTTGATATAATTTTATCTAACAGACTAATTTCATTGAAGAGACACGGAGGGAAGCTAAATACTTATAAATTAAATCATAAAATTAGGCTAGGAGTTTCTAGTATATGAGATAAAGGGTTTTTATATAAATATATATATATATATATATATATATATATATATATATATATATATATATTGATCCATTTGCATTCATGAATCAAAATAGTATTATTCTTACAATTCCCTCCCACCCCACAAAAAAATTTGAAATAAGAATCAAAAACTGTTTAAAAAAAAGTGGGTTTGACATATTGTGATTGTGGATAAAGATATTCTTCAAGTGACAATTCTGGTTGAATGATCCATACAGATTATTTGGTATAATTTTATTTAAGGGACTAATTTCATTGAAGAGACACACAGGAAAGCTAAATACTTGAAGAATTGGCTACGCTTCCACTATTCACCAATTCTTTCATCCTACCTACATTAGAAGTCACTTCCACCTGCCAGAATACCAACTCGGAATTCTAGTATATGAGTTAAAGGGTTGGTAATTTTAGTAAATTGAATTTTATATATTGTTAATTGCCCTGTTGTAATTGTATTAATATCAGCATGCTTTTAAAGTCACTATTGTGCAGTATGATATTGTGTATATGCATATATAAACGTTAAATTTATTCCAAATCATTTTAAAGAATTTAGTCTTTTTACATGAGACAATATTTACTGACGGTGAAGGGAACATTCAAATATGAAAATTAAGTATTATACTTTTGTGTCGTTTTTAAATGATATGCTATTTGTATTTTAGACGACAGGCTAAAGTGTCATCCCTGAGTAGCCTGTAAAATTCAACGAATGATTTGCATACATTTCTACATTTTTCCCAACTCTCGTTTGTATATTTCCAAATTCTCAATTCCCATAGGTGCACTATGCCAGATCTTTAAAAATCGATCACTGGAAATCGTGGTGTGTTACATAAATGTGCGCATAATATTTTTGAAAAAAAATTTATTTTTTCAACCAATTATACGGCAAGTAGGTTAGAAAGAATGTGATAAATACGAGAGAGGAACGAGTCAACAATAAATTGATTTCTGCCATATAGTGAAGAGTGAAGGCACAGAACCTAAAATATGAAACTGACAAGAGGAACAATATGGATTACATTCAGTTTAGCTGTAGCCATTCATTGAATTATGTAAATATTGCCGTACTAATCGATAACACAGCCATGTGAAAAATGTTTTATGAAAAGCTTTACGCCCAACCAGCCGGGTTCAGGGAATATGCTCCATGAATTTTGTATGACACTAGATCAAGGTTGGTTATTTAAATCAATGTGTGCATATAACTCATAAAAAATGAATTTATATTTTTTTAATTTTGTATGTTAGTGGTGTGTTACATTATTAATGAATTTACTTCTTTTATTGATTGATTGATTAGGAAATTCTCTGGTGGTTCTTTTCTATAGGCGTCTTGAAAATAAAATTCATGTAATAACATTTTCATGGGAAGAAAGCAAATTTTAAATACTTACTTACCAGACGCTTAAGTCTTTAAAAGGCCCGTCCCTCTCCCATCACATTCTTTTTCTATTACATTATTTGCATATTTTTTTAATACCTATACTAATGAAAACTATTTATTATTTTCAGGTAAGTGGATGTGCTTTGGAAACAATATACTGTTGAATGTGAGTAAGAACATAACATTTGTACTAATAATATTTAACTTGGAAAGTCGACATTACCCGACTTCATGCTCAAAAATTATGTATTTTAAACTAATAGAAAACTGTTTGTATGTGGTCATTATAGTACAAATTTAAAAAATAATTTAAAATATTTTAAAAAATAATTCTTAATACAAAATGCATTTAGGATATTTTTTTTGGTGTGATTTGAAATAAGGACTTTGTTCTCGTAGAGGTCTATAAGAACAAATTATCTTGCTCCAAAATGGATGTTATCTCACCTTTTCCAGAATTGTATTGTTTGATGTGAATTAAGTGATTCCTTTTAAAATATATACCTGGTCATTTCCATTTCTTGCTTGTAAATTTTCGTATTAAGTATGTAATTGAGCGTACTGTAGGTCATGAACACAAAATAGTATTTTACCAACTGACAGAATGATCTGTAGTTTTACTTAAGTGTCATATGAGTTTTATATTACAACAATATATCTGTAGGTACTACCTTCCCAATTTGAAGTTATTTTTATATTATATTATTATATATTTATTAGTTAGTATTATTATATTTATATAGAATCGGGTAGCATCGATGGACATTTGAGAAAACTTCTAAAAAATCGTGTCTTGATTACAAGTTAAATAGCTGATTAACTTGAAGGAAATCTGCTAAAACTGAGGTCGGTTCAAATTGATATATTTATATTTATACATCTCTATATTGTTCAAATGCGTGTCTATATTGTGCACTGCTACCAAACTCGGTATTCTAACTTTCCGCGCAACACTGAAGTTTTTTATTGGCCAAAATCGGACCAAGAGTAGTGAGGAATTATACATAATGTATTATCGCTAGTAACTAAATTAACAGTTGGAGTGAAAAGTGTTATAACCATTCTGGTAAATAACCTAATATCATATTGAGGTCGTACTCATGATGCGATTTTTAAAACAATTCCCGAAATGTCCATTGATCCTACCCAAGAGATCACGAAAATGAGGTCAATTCAAAACTATATATATATATATATATATATATATATATATATATATATATATATATATATGTCTGTTAACACTCTAGCTGTCGCAATTTTTGTTGGATCGTTACCAAACTCGATATTTAAATGCTATTATGTAAAGCTAAAGATCAAGCTCATTAATAGCTGAAATCCGACCAGTGAGCGGGCGAATTTCGAAAATATTTAATATCTCCGTTATTATATGTTGGATTAAAAAAGTGCATGGAAGCAATCTTATTGCAAATGTAAAGTTCTATAAATGTAATGTACCGTTTTTTCACTATCTTGATTATTAACCGAGGTATTTGCATTTTTTTAGTCTTCGGCCTTCAGTAAACCCCCACTCCTGCTCATATCATATTAACAATAAGCTGTTATATTATGAAACACATTATTTGAAGCCTAAATACCAAATATTGTTCTCATTGAACTTTTACGTTTTAAGATCAATGCAAATACGTGATGCACATGAGAAATCTGCTTAGGCAACGCAGCTCCTGCTGTGTTTATGTTTTCGAGCCCAATAACCCAAACTAGCTTTTCATTTATGGCTATTAACTAAACATCTCATGCCTAGTTTAAATTTAAAATTAGTATCATATTGGCGTCGAGTTGAAGAAGATATTGCGAAAAGAATGTGATGCCTGGTGTGCGTCATCTCTACTGGTACAAAACCTTAGTTTCTCCAGCTCCTGCCTGACTTTATTTTCAATAAAATCTGATTTATATTGAGGCTTGCTCTCTTGAAGTTAAAGACTCAAGAGTTAAAAGTAGCCCATCTTATCAAAAAAGTCTGTCTGGGCTGCGTAAACTAAGCAGATTTCCCACTTGTAGTTTTCCAATACAGAAATCTCCATGCCAGTAACAGTAGTAGTAACGTGTCACTAAACCAATTTCAAGAGACCCAAACAGTTACGGAAACGGTCGAACTAGCATTCGGCGGAGTCACGAATAGAACCGACATCAGCCGATCTCATCTCGTCCGTTATTCACACACATTTAATAAAAATGCAAATATCTCGGTAATATTAAAGATAGAGAATAAATGTAAATAACAATATTTATTGTAAATTTAGTTTGTAATAAGATTGGTTCTATACAAGTATTCAATCCTACGTATAGTAACGGAGATATTTTGAATTTTGGAAATTCCCCCCTTCCACTGGTCAGATTTCAGCAACTAACGAACGTGCTCATTCTTTTTACATAAAACATTTAAATACCGAATTTGGTAACGATTAAACAGAAATTGCGACCGCTAGAGTGTTAACTGACACTCACACACACACACACATATATATATACTTTTGAACGGACTTCATTTTCGTCATCTCCTGGGTAGGATCAATGGACATTTGAAGACATTTTTCGAAAATCGCGTCATGAGTACAACCTCATTAGCTGATTTCCCTTAAGGGAATATAGGAGGGGTATCGATCTTTATTCAATGTATGCATTGATTTAATATGTTTCGTATTAAAACACTTGCTGAGATATCTAGTACGGTTTAATTAAACGAATAAAATACGAAAACAAATAAATTCGGTGACAGTAATTTAAATTTCGGTTACGGTTATTTTCGAGCTTTGCTCTCTTGTATCTTTTGATTATTTATTTAATAATATCTATGTCAATTCTCGGTGAATAATTTGCCAATAATAAAATAATGAAGTCGTATTTACTTTTATTTCTATATAAATTTAATCCGCTGTCTATAGCTATCATCCAGAAATGCTAAAATAAAATTAATCCAACACAGAGTAAAGAACCTGAGTATCCCTGTGGCATAAACGAGGTCATTTTAACCTATTCAATTTATTATATTTATTTTAGTTAATCGCATCGATCCTTCTAATCATCGAAAGCCAATCAGCCAAATTTTTGTTTATCTTTCCTTGAAGTATTTCGCTAAAAAGTTAATCTCAAATTTATTTTTAATCAAGAAGGCATTCGTTTGACGTTTTTATTTTTTTTTATTAATGTCGATTAATGTGGAGTTACGGTTTAAATGCAAAACACAGATTTGTCAATAGCACAGTTGTAATAATTTTTCCGTACTGAAACCACAAAGTCCTACTTTTCGTAAGCGCAAAAATACCTACGGTTTTTGAATGTGATTAAAATGCTCATTTTTGATAATTATTAGCAGATTTCCCTTAAGGGAAATCAGCTATTGAGGTCGTACTCATGACGCGATTTTCGAAAAAGTTCTTCAAATGTCCATCGATCCTACCCAGGAGATGATGAAAATGTGGTCCGTTCAAAATTATATATATATATATATATATATATATATATATATATATATATATATATATATATTTGTCTCCTAATTAATTTAATCGTTTTATGTAAAAAGAAAGATCAAGTTCGTTAACGACTGAAATCGGACCAGTGGGATGGGGGGTAAGAGGGGGTATTTTGAAAATTCGACATATCTCCGTTACTATATGTCGGATCGAAACATTGTATAGAACCAATCTTATTGCAAATTAAATTTACTAAAAATATTGTTATATACATGTATTTCTATCTTGAAAATTAACCCAGATATTTGCACTTTTATTAAGTGTAACGGACGAGCTATGGTCACTTCCATACGAAAGCTAGTTCGGCCGTTTCCGTAACTGTTCGGCACTCGTATGGAGATTTCTCTATTGTATAACGTGGGAAATCTGCTTAGTTTTCGCAGCCCCCGCGTGACGGACTTTCACAGAGGTGAGAAGGGAATATAGTAGCCTACAATGCTTCAAGTATCAACCGATGTACAAGTACTGGTCAGTGAGCAAGTACTTATCTAAGTGAATAAGAGGGGATGAGTCTCATAATTGCAGACTTTTTACTATCATCATACCTGTCGGTAGATACCATCATTACGTGTCAAACACTTTCGGTTTGATGACACCACCGCAAAGCAAGTCGTTAGTTGGACTAGGAAACCCCTTGAAATTATTTGGATTTATGTAATCCTTTAGTCAGCTATTAGTTTACTACAATCATTTTGGGAAAGTTTGTTTATCTCGTAGCATAGCTGTTTACATGCCTGTATGGGTCAGTTTTTCCCTATTGATGTCGTCTTGGATCCACACTGGTATAAGGTCAAAGTACAGTAGTTTAAAATAATGAGAAGGATGTCCAAGATTTTCATGCTTGTGGTAGGTGAAATATTCTGATTTATTACTGTTTCTTAGGCGCTCCTTTAATCGAAAATTTTATTTTCTTCCTGCACTATCAATGTACGTTGTATTCTCACAGATGTCACATTTGAGCATGCAGATACCACTACTTTTTTCTGAGCGAACGTAAGCATAGACATACTTCCCATATGATTTTAAAAAAGATACAATTTTAAAGGATGTATCTTTAATATGTTGTAGAAAAGACCAGTTCCCCCTATTGTTAGCGGTTGTTCATTCGGATAAATAGTTTTAAAAACATTTCTAACCAATAATACTATATAAAATGGGAGATCAATCCAAATTAGTACATTTTTATAGCTATCGTTGTAAGAGAGTGGACAGTTTTTCACAGTGGAAAGCGGTTTGAAGGAGGAGAGGTTAGGGACTGATCGAGGGAGGGCCCAGCACCTATTACCAGCCTTTCAGCTGCAATTTCCTAAGCTCCAAGGGCCCTTTGACCTCAAACGGTCTTCTCATTAGTCGATTTCCTTGAAGCCAGCTCTCGGGGAAGGGCCACCTTTACCGTTGCCCTATTCGCTCTACATCCTCCACGGCTCTCCGACGCATTTCTACCTTCGCGTCACATAGACAACAGTGACGGCTGTCAATTTTTGAATCTTCACCTGCAATGAGTGCGTGAAACAAATGGTGTAGGTAAAATTTGATTTCAGGGGAGGAGGGGAATGTTTTTTTTTTCGAAGGTTATGCTTCCTGGGTGCTATCAATGAATAACCGTGGCATTTTATCAGAAATGATAATTTTTAGAGGATTCACTGTGGACAAAACCACACTGGTTTGACTGAAGACAATTGAAGAATTAAGTAAGAGATTAAAATCGCTAGCTATTAATTGATATATACTAAGAAATGTCTTCTCTATTACTGAACTATTAGGGCGTTATACATTGGGGTTACTATAAAAAAAAAAAACAAAACTCATATTTTAATATTCTCATAGCAACGGAAGCAATATAGTTTATTTTTAATTGAAAGTCGACAGACTACATTCCATATGGAGGTTATGGACTCCAAAATAACGAGTATGGAATAGATCAAATTAATGTTTTCCAGTCAAGAACGAAAAATCTTAATCGATGACGTCATCACATAACGTATTTGCATGCATCTCACAATGAGTTCAAGGTTCAATGAAAACAAGATTTGTATTTAACCTTTGAATGAAGTAGTTCATGATATAACAGCTTATTGTTAATATGACATAAGTAGGAGTGGGGGTTACCTGAAAGCCGAAAACTATAAAACCCAAATATCTCGGTTAAATTCATGTTACAGAAAATATGTATAGAATAACATTTATAGATAATTTAATTTGCAATAAGTTGGATTCTATACAATCTTTAGATCCCATGTTTAATATCGGAGGTCTTATGAATTATCTAAATTCCCCCGATTTCATTCATTAATGAACTTGAGGAACTTTTTCGAAAATCGCGTCATGTGTATAACCTCAATACCTGATTTCCTTAAGGGCATCGGTAAAAGGTATATATTAATCTTTCCTACAACTTCTTTGAGCGTCGTCGTTCCTACTCATGGGGTTCCTTTTCGACAATTTTTACGATAAATAATATGCTAAACAAGCATTTTCATATTTTGCCACTTATCAAACCAACGGTTACAACAAATTCTTTAAAACACGTCTATATTGGTTGTATTAAATAACAGGTCGATGATGAATATCAGTCAATTCTTCTAAATCATTGACCTGTTGTGTCATTAAAAAGTCCGTCACGCAGGGGCTGCGTAAACTAAGCAGATTTCCCACGTGAAGTTTTACAATAGACAAATTTCACGCGAGCAAACAGTTAAGGAAACGGCCGACCTAGCTTTTGGCGGGAAACTCACTCTCATCCGTTATACGACCAGATATAATAAAAATGCAAATATCTCGGTTAATATTCAAGATAGAGAATAGATGTATATAACAATATTTATAGTCAATGTAATTTGCAATAAGATTGATTCTGTACAATTTTTTGATCCGATGTGTAGTAACGGAGAGATTTCGAATTTTCGAAAATATTTCCCTCTGAACCCTCCATCCCTTTGCCCCGATTTCCGCCATTAACAAACTTGTTCTTTATTTTTACATGAAACGTTTAAATATCGAGTTTGGTGACGATCTAACCAAAATTGCGACCGATAGAGCAGTAACAGACAAATATATATATATATATATATATATATATATATATATATATATATATATATATACACTTTTCTAGCCAGGCTGGGACTTTATTTAATGAATTCCGTCACTAAATAAATTCCTTTGCCCAGGCGGGAATCGGATTCGCCACTCTAGGATTAGCATGTGAGATTAAAGGAAACGCATTAACTCACATGGCTAACCTGAGCCCCTATCTTACTATTAACCTCCTTAATTCTATTTAACAGATTTCTTATAACTAAAGTTCTAATCTGTGTTTACTACACAAGTTTTTAATCTAAATATAAAAAGTCTGCCACGCAGGGGCTGCGTAAACTAAGCAGATTTCCCACGTGAAGTTATACAATAGAGAAATCTCCATGCGAGAGCCGAACAGTTACGGCAAAGGGCCGAACTAGCTTTTGGCGGGAAACTAGTCATACGTTATCGGCCCACAATTAATAAAAATTCGAATATCTCGGTTAATATTCAAGATAGAGAATAAGTGTATGGAACAATATTTATAGTAAATTTAATTTACAATAAGATAGGTTATATACAATTTTTGATCCGACGTATGATAACGGAGATATTTTGTATTTTCGAAAATCCCCCCTCTAAACCCTCCCCCCCCCTCCCACTGGTCCGATTTCACCCATTAACAAACTTGATCTGTCTTTTTGCAGTAAATATCCAGTTTGGTAACGATCAAACAAAAATTGCTACCGCTAGAGCGTTAACAGACAAATATGTATGTGTGTATATATATATATATATATATATAATTTTGAACGGACCTCATTTTCGTCATCTACTAGGTAGGATCGATGGACATTTGAAGAAAAATTTCGAAAATTCCGTCATGAGTACAACCTTAATAGCTGATTTCCCTTAAGGGAAATCTGCTAAAAGAGATCTTATTGGTAAATTTCATTTTAAAAATTTGTTTTTAAATGTTGGAGTGATAAGAGGAAACAATTTGGACAAAATTTAACAATGCTGGTTAAGCATGTAGATATCGATTATAAGAATTAGTAAAAAGGTAACCCATGATAAGGAGTGACGAAGCAAGGGTTGTGAATGAAAATAAAAATGGTATTTTGAAGAAGAAAAGAGTTTTTGGCTATTATCATTTTTTTTTCGGAAATTTTATGTACTTTTAACTGCTCGATTGCACTATTATTTTCACTTATTTTTTCAGAATTTGACTTTTAGCACCCGTGACTGAGAGAGAGAATAAGCCGACCCGTAACGTATAAGCTTTACGTCCACAACTGGCCTTGTGGATTTTCGTGGGAAGGGAGGTTGAGGTTGTTAGCGTGACGTGGCGCCGAAATACATGAATGGGATCAGTGAGACGAATTCCCACTGCAACTGTTATAGTGTAACTAATGGAGCCAAACATTCTCCAGACAAATGTCACCCTCCTCGCAAGCCACCCCTCTGCATATTTCATCAACCCACGTCACACTAATAGAGACAGACTTTGCTCTGGCAGTATGGCGTCCCATCGCCAATAGCAAATAGCATAGCCTTCAATTTCAAATTTTGACAGAAATAGCCGCTTTGACTCTCTCTGGTGACAGCAAATTGAAATTAATGTCGGCCTATGAAATTCGAAATACTGGATTTATACATCCCCAATTAATTTTCACTTTCATTGAAGTTACTCATTTACAAATTAGAACAACGTATCGGATGTCCAATTCTAACTATCCTATTTTTCAACGAAATCTCCTATTTAGTCTGTGCTCATGACGAGTATACCGAAAATAAAAGTCTTTCACATAGGAGCTGCGTAAAGTAGGCAAACTTCCCACGCGCTGGGTCAACTCTGGTCTTCGTATACTCTCCATTATTACCAGATTTCCCATAAGGGAAATCAGCTATTGAGGTCGATGAGGCTCATGAGACGATTTTCAAAAATTTTCTTCAAATGTCCATCGATCCTACCCAGGAGATGACGAAAATGAGGCCCTTTCAAAAGTTTAAACTCGATATTTAAACGTGTCATGTAAAAATAAAGATCAAGTTTGTTAATGGCGGAAATCGGGCCAAAGGGATGGAGGGTTCAGAGGGAAACATTTTCGAAAATTCGAAATATCTCCGTTACTACACATCGGATCGAAAAATTGTATAGAGTCATTCTTATATAAAATTAAATTTATTATAAATGTTGTAATATGCATGTATTCTCTATCTTGAATATTAACCGATATATTTGCATTTGTATTAAGGTAAAATTGGCTAACCGGTTTTAGTCGCGAGTTTCCGCCAAAAGCTAGTTCGGCCGTTTCCGTAACTGTTCTGCTCTCCTGAAATTTCTCTATTGTAAAATTTCACGTGAGAAATCTGCTTAGTTTACGCAGCCCCTGACGGCGCTTTATTAGTAAATATTCAAATAGTAGAAATGGGGGTTAACTGAAGTCTGAAAACATGAATGTACGAATAAGTCGCATAATATTTGAGATACGGAAAATTGGTAGAAAAAAATTGTAGATCATCAATAGCTAACAAGGTTTAATAACATTTTTCGATCCAACTCAGAATAACGAGGATAGCTTTAATTTTCCAATACCCCCGATTCCCTGTCCGATTTCACACATTAACGAATATGATCTCAGTATCAAATGAAACGGCTAAATATCGAGTATAGTATAGATCAAAGAAACATATTCAAGTCAAAAACGTGAAATCCAAATTGATTATGTCATTACGCAACGTATTTGCATGTGTCTTTCGTAATACAATGAAAACAATCATTTGTATTTAAGCAGAGAATAAGACGTTTCATGATATATTATCTTATTTTAATGTGCGTTGAGTAAAAGGACGGGGGTGTAAATAAAAAAAATGCGAATCTCTTGTTTAATAATTGAGATAGAGAACAATTGTACCTAACAATATTTATTGAAAATTTGAGGGAGGACAATTGAAGTAATTGTCTAATTATAGTGGTACAAACACAATAGTTTAATAGTTGATTTCCGGTACGGGAAATCTTTTAATTCAGAGCTGTGATACCTCTATTCTTCTGAACCTTAGTAAAAAATGCTATGCAACCAATATATTGCTTTCTATTTAATTTCCTGTACTAGTTGTTTTATACATTTCCTTTTTTATTTTTTACTTGAATATTCACCCCTATTTCTAAGCACGAACTATCTTCTTTAAGCTTGAGAGGAACTGTATTAATAAAGATTTCTCGATAAGCATAAACTTTATATATATATATATATATATATATATATATATTTTGTAGGAGACTTTATATTCATGATATCCTATATAAGATAGATAGGAATTTGAAGAAATTGTTTAGTTTTCGTGGTACAAGCACAACTTCAATAGTTGATTTCCGGCACGGGAAATCTTTTAGTTCAATACTGAAATATCTCTATTCGTCTGAACCGTAGTAAAAAATGTTATGCAACCAATATATTGCATTCTATGTAATTTCCTATACGAGTTGTTTTATACATTTCCATTTTTTTTTACTTGAATATTCACCCCTATTTCTAAGCACGAACTATCTTCTTTAAGCTTGAGAGGAACTGTATTAATAAAGATTTCTCGATCAGCATAAACTTTATATATATATATATATATATATATATATATATATATAATATATATATATATACATTATATATATATATATATATATATATATATATACATATATATATATATATATATATATATATAATTTAGATGGGAATTTATTTTCATGATCTCCTACATAAGATTGATGGACATTTGAAGAAATTGTTTAATTTTCGTGTTACAAACACAACTTTAATAGTTGATTTCCGGTACGGGAAATCTTTTAATTCAAAGCTCAGATACCTCTATTCTTCTGAACCGTAGTAAAAAAATGTTATGCAACCAATATATTGATTTCTATGTAATTTCCTGTACTAGTTGTTTTATACATTTACATTTTTTTTTTACTTGAATATTCACCCCTATTTCTAAGCAGGAACTAGCTTATTTAAGCTGCAAAGCAACTGTATTAATAAAGATTTCACAATCAGCATAAATTTTATATATATATATATATATATATATATATATATATATATATAAAATTTTGAGGGGACTTTATTTTCATGATCTCCTATATAAGATAAATGGACATTTGAAGATGTTTTTTAAAAAGATGATGCCATTGCATCGAAAGCGCTTGCCAGCTGTACTCGATCATCAGCCAGTGACGACGGTCTTAAACGACAGGTATGACAATAGGAGATATATGTTAATAGATACTGTGTCCTAAGAGATTATTGATACCGCCACAAAACATTTCTATACAGTAATAAAAGGTTTATTTTGGACGGAAAAATATTACATTTAATTTCTTTTAGGAGTAACAAATCCTCAAGCTGTCAAATTTAAATAGTCCGGAGCTTAACGTCTGTTCGTGTCCCAGGAATCCAGACATCCTTTATGATCGTAGAGCATACGCAGAAATTTAATTCTATCTTTTCCTTGACTCAGTTATAATACCAGAAAGTTCAAATATTTTATTCAATGACTGCAAGAATTGCTGTATCAATACATCTTCCAATCGGCATTCGAAATACGGGTAAATTCTTCTGAAAAAAACAAAAAACAATAGCTGTACTCTGCTTAACACTCTTCTCGATAACTTCAGTAAACAAGTTGTAGATATTAAAACGCCTGAAATATTAATAGGTAGGTAGGTTACTGACGGAATTATCTCCCCCTCCCCCTGTAAAACAAGCTAAATTAACTCTATAGAAGTTGTGAAAATTAAGTACAATATAAAGGGCTTTAGTTAACATTAATCGATTTTTCTTTTGAGAGTCGAGGGACTTTCAGATTACTTCTTGTAAACGGAAAAATTAAAATAATTATATAATTCTCAGAATGAGAACAAGACTTGCGATTATATTTAGGGGAGGGGGAGGAATTTATAACATAATTTAAACATCTTGAAACAAGAAATTCTAAAGTATTCTCATAGAATTAATTTAAGAAAATGAAAACCAATTTTTTTTTTAATTAAGCTTCTTATTTGTTGGGCGCTCATACCATTTACGAAGGGATTATAATCGTATTTCCGGATTATTAGAGGTTACTCTTAAGAGAAATCAGTTATTGATGTACAAATGGAAGGGTTAAGGAGTTCGTACATCCAACACAACTGCCAGTAAGCTGAAGGTATAAATAGGTATAGATGGGATCCACTCCAATAGAAGACTTTAATCCTCGAATACGCTGCTGGAGTAGGCTACTGTTCGGGGTTTCTTATAACCTAGTGTCTACAGAATAAATACTTATGACAGCCCTTTGGGATGCATTGCGACTTCGACTCTCTTGGATCCCTTCCAGACCCAAGCCCAGCACTGGTTATCTCATCGCTAGCCCTGATTACTAAAGAAGTTCCGCTAGACAAGTCATTCCGGGGGTTATACGTCAGCTGATCAGTCATCACGTAAAACTATCATCCCGAATCTCCCTGCCAGTGACTAGAGATCTTCAAGGTATACAGTACTAAAAAGAACAGACAGAAAAAAAGAAAACCGACGATGGGATTAATTTATGAATGTTGAGCAAACCAAAATTTCCACACTTTCTCATTATGATAAACTCTCCCCAATAAATAACTGCCTTTTCTCGAAAAAAATATATTTTGTTTTGGTGCATAAAATAGTAGTTATTATAACCGTAAATCTTAATTATTTATCGTATTATTCATTAGAAATTAGATAATGTTGTGCTTCTAACAACTATTACTTTGTGACAAAGACTTCTGTTTGATTCCTTGATGATAGAGCGACATGAAAATTGCTCATTTGTAATTGCCCAATTTCGTAATTAACCCTTTAAACTCAGGTGATTTTTGATTTTACGAAGTACTTTCAAACATTTTTAACAGTTATGGAAAAGGAAAACTTACTTAGTCTGTTTTAAAAATGATAATCCTCCTCTTCATACATAATTAATTATGTGCTCATCTCAAAAAAAGTCCGTCATACAGGAGCTGCTATAACTATGCAGATTTCCCACGTGTGTCAAGTATTTGCGTTTGCCTCAAAACGCAACAATGAAAACAATATTTAATATAACATCTTGTTCTTAATATGACATAAGTAGGAGTGGGGGTTTACTGAAGGCCGAAAACTAAAAAATGCAAATATTTCGGTAAATAATCAAGATACTGAAAATAATGCACAGCACGACATTTATAAAACATTATATTTGCAATAAGATTGGTTCTATACAAAATTTCTATCCGACGCATAATAATGGGGATATTTTGAATTTTGGAAATCCCCCCCCCTCTTCTAACTCCTCTTACTGGTCGGATTTTAGTCATTATTGAACTTGATCTTCAGTTTTACATAAAACGTTTAATTATCAAGTTTGGTACTGATCAAACAAAAATTGCGACCGCTTGAGCGTTAGCAGACAAATGTTTTTCGAAAATCGCGTCATGAGTACGACCTGAATTGCTGATTTCCCGTAAGGGAAATCTTTTAACAAATAGCTTTTGTCATCGACTCAATAACGTCTAGGTAGGATTCATAGTTCACTCAGGGACATAGGACAGATATAGGTGGTGTTGGTTTTACTCAGCACGTTAAAGCATAAATTAAACAGCTGGGGAAACTGAATGCTAAGTCAATTATAAATGTGATACAGATTGAGTTATAGCTTTTCAGTAATACATTCGCGGGCTGCACAACTGGAAATACAGCATTGATTTCGGCTAAGTTGAACTATATTGGCACATTATTGCCGTGTGTTATCCCCTGAAAGAATTGATGGGAATCGAAAATGAATGTGCCATGCTGTAAATCGGCGTGCCCCTCCCTGTAATTTGTCGGGCAGGGGAAACCTCATCGACAAAAGACGAGTTTTAGGGGAGAGGTATGTCTGAGGTCTCCCTGCCACTCCCCAATTTCCGCAGCTCCTCCTCCGGATGTAAGCCACAATTTGGATTGGGGCTGTCGTTGAAGGTTCTATCTGTAAAAGCTTCGTCTCGTCAAAACATTTCCGTATATTTATTTATCCCATTTCTCTAGGCCTGTGCGTGTCAATCCTGGCTTTCATGGAGTGCAAATAACTTCATATATAGACCGTTCGACCGTTATGTAGATTCTAATCCGGGTGCAGTTTTGCAAGATAGAGAATAAACTAGAATTGATTATCTGAAGAGATTGGGCGTTGGAGCAAGTAGATGAGTTTATACCACATATCGTAAGGCGTTTCGTTTTAGCAGATTTCCGTAAAGGGAAACCAGCTGCTGAAGTCGTACTCATGATTTTCGAAATTTTTCTTCAAATGTCTATTGGTCCTACCTAGAAGATGACGAAAATCATGTCTATTGCCGCTCTAGCGGAGACAATTATTGTTTTTTGTTAGCAAAATGGATATATAACAGTTTCATGGAAAAATAAAAATCAAGTTCGTTAATGGTTGAAATCGGACTAGGGGGAGGTGCGTTTAGAGAATATTTCCGTTACTATACGTCGAATCGAACCATTATATAGAACCATTATTATTGCAAATTAAATGGACTATAAATATTGTTGTATACATTTATTCTCAATCTGGAATATTTTCAGCCTTCAGCAAACCCCTACTTCTACTCATTTTCAAGAGACCTTGTACGACCTTGTACGAGATACATGCAAATATGTTCTCTTGATCAGGGGTGCCCCCCCCCCGTCTTAAGATCTTGGACTACCACAATTTGAGTAATTGAGATAAAAATTATTTTGATTCATTATAAATTACAGTACTGGACTTAGTAAACAGGTTTCGATACAACTAATATGTTATATTCAGATATATTTCAGTTAAAGTTTTTATTTTCGGTGAAGGATATATCTATCTATCTGTTCAGCTGTGAGAGGTTGGCAGACCTGTTTTTTTACAATTCACTTTCCGTTGGGATGTTATTAAAGTTGGCTGAAATATAACCCATTAAATAGTATATATTGTAAAAATGTATTTAAACATAATCATACATGTAATATTCCTTGTTGCAGCGAAACATGTGCTCAAATAAATAACTTCTCATAGGGTTAAAAAAACAAAGAGAGCTTACCCTGAGTTTATTAAGCACTGTACATGGAATGACCGACTCCGGCGAAAGCGTTATTGACGAAGCCGGCCTCCATGAGCTTCTAAATACGAACTGACGCCAATTACAAATTGTAATTGTACCCTCATTACTCGGTGCCTATTAGATTATCCTATTTAGGAAAGCAAAATATACCATATGTTAATTATATATATATATATATATATATATATATATATATATATATATATATATATATATATACTAGCGGACCCGACAGACGTTGTCTTGCATGATATATCAAACGATTAGGATATTAAATTTAATAAATGTATTTTTAAAACCAAAGCTACATTTAATAACACAAAAAACAACTTTTGTTATGTGCACGTTTGCCTAAAAACAAATAGAAAATGAAATATCGCGAATTTTTTATACAGGCCTCCCTTATAACCCCCCACTCTCGTTCGAACCTAAAAAAAAATAACATAGATTATAATCATGGAAGAATAAATGCTAATTCACATACCGAGTTTTGTTAAGTTCGGTTCAATCGTTAGTGCCCAATAAAATTGTTGGCTCCCACTTTAATTTTTTAGTGTATATCTCGTTTATACTTTGTTATACGACAAAAATGAATATAACAAAAGTTACTCTAAATAACAACATAAACAACTTTTAACCTGTGCATATTTGCCGAAAAACCAATAGGAAACGAAATGTCGCTATTTTTAATTTTAGGCCTCCCTTACAACCCCCACTCCTGCTCCATCTGCCGGGCTGATTTATGACGCAAAACTATCCAGGGCGTCACCCAAACGCGCACAAAAAAAATCATTCAAATCGGTCCTGCCGTTGAGGAGGAGTCCAGTGATATACACACGTACAGTAGAATTATATACATAAAGATATATAAAAAAGGACAATGTCCTTCATTTAAGTGGGGGAAAAAACCAACAGTAATTTCAGTCGGACAGCTTACCTATTCGGATTTATCCGGAATGGTTATAAGGAAAGAAAATACGCCAAAAATAGTTATCAGATGCGATTGGGTTCAGGAGCACGTAGGAGGGAAGGCTGCCAACTTTTCTAGACCTGACACCGCCAATACATGACTGAGATGAGGGAGAACGCCTATTCCCAGTGTAGCTATTATACTAAACGTGATTTGAATCATCAATAGCCCCAAGCTCGTCCAACTGTCACCCATCTCATAGGACGCCTCCCTGCATTTTTATATCGGTTTACTGCCCACCGCGCTTCTCAGCCATTCTCTTCATAAATAATTAATTATGTAGTCATCTCCAAAAACAAATCACTTTAATAATAGACACAATAACTTCTGGCCAGGGATCCAATGAACGAGCATAGGATAGATGCTTAGTTGCACAGGAATAGATGTTTAGTTATTATATCTCAGGGACATCTAGACATATCTAATGTATACAATACCAACCAAAGGAATAGACTTAGAGGTATTTATGTATGTTGACAAATAGAAATTCGCACTCGTTCTTCTTATGATGGATATCATAAGGTTGAATAAGCTGTTATAACTACAGATTTATCATATTTGTAGAATTATATTATGGGTGGCAAAAGGGAAAAAGTCCGTCACGCAGGGGCTGCGTAAACAAAGCATATTTCCCAGAAGTTTAATAATAGATAAATCTATATAATGGTAACACAACACCACCTTGAATACTAAGTAAATAAATACAAACAGTAATATGAAATATTTCCCCTCCAGGCGGGAAGCGTATAAAATGTAAAGAAACAGGTTTGCCAACCTGACTCTCACTGGAAAGAAAAACAGTTACTGAAATATATCAGAATATGACATATTAATTTGATTGAAAACTATTTACTATATCTAGTACTGTAATTTATAATGAATCAAAATAATTTTTATCTCAATCAATCAAATTTAAGTGGTCCAAAAACTTAAGAGGGGGGGGGGGGGCGGGTCACCAGTGCACATAAGCATGTAGGTCATATAATAAAGGTCTCTTGAAAACAATATTTGGTATTTAAGGTTCGAATAATGTAGTTTATTACATTACCGAGTATTGTTAGTATAACACGAGAAGAAGTGGGGGTTTGCTGAGGGCTGAAAACTAAAAAATCTAAGTATCTTAGGTCATTATTCATGATACAGAAAATATGTATTGAACAATATTTATAGATCATTAAATTTCTATTAAGGTTGGTTATATACAATATATCCGACTTATAGCAACGGAGATATTTCTAATTTTCAAGAGCCTCCCCCACTGGTCTGATTTCAGCCATTAACGAACTTGATCTACCTTTTTACATAACACGATTAAATATAGAGTTTGGTAACGGTCAAACAAAAGTTGCGACTGCTAGAGTGTTAACAGACATATATATATATATATATATCTTATGGGAGAGCAATAAGTGTCCCTCCGGGATATAACCCCCCTTTCCTGGTTAGATTTCTGCCAATCGAAAGTATGATCATTAGTGTTGAATGGAAAGGTCATATATCAAGTATGCTACCGATCAAATGAATATTTTCTAGACAAGGACGTAAAACCTTAACTTGTGACGTTATCGCACACCGAATTGGCATGCATCTCGCATAATAAAGGTCCCATGGAAACAATATTTGGAATTTAAGCTTAGAATTAAGAGATTCATTTTATAATAGCTTACTGATATTAGGACATGAGTAGGAGTGGGCGTTATTATTTTAATTATGCGTCTTTTCATTATACTTTTGTTAATTGATTTCGTTTTAATATACTGCTCAAAAATGAATAGGGATATTGGTTATTTTTTTCTTATCCTATTAATTTAAATTAAATCGACCTAAATTAAATAACTTTTTTATGGGGGGGGGAAAGACAATAATTTCTATTAAATATTAATGATATTTATAATTAAAAAAACAAAAACAAATGCTAGGCCCCATAAATACCACAAAACCTACCAATATCCCTATTCATTTTTGATCAGTTTATATTTGACTTTCGCAAAAGGCAAATCACCTTCGCAGTTTTGAAAATTCGAATTATCTTCATTATTATACGTGGGATCGAAATATTGTATAAAACCAATCATATTGAAACTTAATTGATGTATAAATGTTACTCTATTTATATTTTCTTTATCGAGAATATTACTCGAGCGATATAGCAGCTTATTGTGTACATCTGTAGAATGAGTGTCAATAAATGAACAAAAAAAAATGTAAGAAACTCGGTTAATATTTAAGACTGAGGAAAAACTGATAACAAAATTTATAGGACATCATATTTTTGGTAAACTATTGAGTCTGTACAATGTTTCAATTCCATGTATAATAATGGAGATATTTTGTTTATTTTCATTATACATTTGTTATTTGATTTTGTTTAACCATATTTGACATTGTAAATTATTAATCACCTTCCTTGTGGTGTTCAAAAATAAATAAAATAATATTTTACATAAATGAGTATCGTAATAATTACTATATTTTTGGTGGAGAAGGGAATTTTTAGGGGTAGCTAAGTGCTGAGTAGGGATTACTAATAAGGGCCTGAGGCGACAGGAGTCATGACAGGAAGGGGGGTGGGGAAAGGATTGAGGAGAATCATGAGAAAGTAGAATAATGGCGAGGGTAGTTGATGACTGGTTGTCACTGAGTTCGCATTGGCTCTAAGTAGAGTGAATTAAGAAAAGGGCTTTAAGCTCTCATGGCACGGAAGTGGGAGAGAGCATTGGTCTCAGCCATGCCACGAGAAAGAGATCCGCCCCTGATAGGATTCCGTGACACACACCCACGGCAACCCTCACTCTCAAGCATACATCACTACCCAGCCTAGCCAATCTGATATCCCTTCTGATTAATTATTTATTACATGTATAACTTTTCAATTTGATTTTACAAGTAACACAGCACACAAGTAGCATATTTTCCCTCAGGGAAATCAGTCATTGATATTGAACTCAAAACGCGATTTAAGCCGATTTCCCTTGACGGAAATCAGCTATGAGGTTGTATTCATGACGCGATTTTTGAAATTTTTCTTCAAATGTCCCTCAATCATACCTAGTAGATGACGAAAATAATGTCCGTTCTAAATTGTATATATATATATATATATATATATATATATTTGTGCGTGAGTGTGTGTATTGAGAGAATGCGTGAAAAGGTAACAAACATACACGCAAGAAAGAAATACAGTTATGGTGTCTATGACATGTGAAACTGAAAGGTTTCGTGAAATTTCGAGAACAAAATCAATGTACAGACAGAGGTTACAATTTTATATATATATATATATATATATATATATATATATATATATATATAGAGAGAGAGAGAGAGAGAGAGAGAGAGAGAGAGAGAGAGAGAGAGAGCGAGAGAGAGAGAGAGAGAGAGAGAGTGAGAGATCTACATATTTGTCTGTTATCACCAATAGGAAGCATAATACTGATATTTTTTATTTCATGTACCCCTTATGACTCCCAGTCCAGTTTTTTGTCCACGGTTATATTAATATACGATATAATCAACAAGTTATTAATTCTAATCCGCACACGGAGTTTCGTTGAGTCGGAGTCCTTTAAAATTGTTCACGTCCACTATTGTATTTAGCGTATTTCCTGTTTATACTTTGGTAAAGAACAAAAGTTATAGAAAAAGAGATACTCTAAGAAACAAAGTAAACAACTTATATTATATTTTCTGAAAGAACCAATAGGAATCAAAACAATGATATTTTTTTATTCCAGGTTTCCTTTATGAAGCCCAGTCCAGTTGTTTGTCCATAATTATATTAACATACATTATAATCAACGAGTCATCAATTCTAATCCGCACACGGAGTTTCGTTGAGTCAGTGTCCATTAAAATTGTCCACGTCCACTATAGTTTTTAGCGTATTTCTTGATTATTCTTTGGTATAGGACAAAAGTTATAGAACGAGAGATACTCTAAATAAAAAAGTAAACACTGTGAAATATTTCTATATTTGCTGAAAAAACCAATAGGAATCAAACATTGTTATTTTAGTTAAGGTTTCCTTTATAAATCCAAGTCCAGTTGTTTGTCCATAATTATATTAATATACGTTATAATCAACGAGCCATTAATTCTAATCCGCCCACGGAGTTTCGTTGAGTCTGTGTCATTTAAATTTGTTGTCGTCCACTATAGTTTTTAGCGTATTTCTTGATTATACTTTGGTATACGAAAAAGTTATAGAACAACACATACTCTAAATAACAATGTAAACACCGAGTAACATTTCTTTATTAGCTGAAAAAACCAATAGGAATCAAAACATTGATATTTCTTATTTCAGGTTTCCTTTATAAAGCCAAGTTCAGTTGTTGGTTCTTAATTATATTAATATACGTTATAATCAACGAGCCATTAATTCTAATCCGCCCACGGAGTTTCGTTGAATCAGTGTCCTTTAAAATTGTTCACGTCCAATATAGTTTTTAGCGTATTTCTTGATTATACTTTGGTATAGGACAAAAGTTATAGATCAAGAGATACTCTAAATAACAAAATAAACACCGTGTAACATTTCTATATTTGCTGAAAAAAAACAATAAGAATCAAAACAATGATATTTTTTATTTCAGGTTTCATTTATGAAGCCCAGTCCAGTTGTTTGTCCATAATTATATTAATATACGTTATAATCAACGAGTCATTAATTCTATTCCACAAACGGAGTTTCGTAGAGTCTGTGTCCATTAAAATTGTTCACTTCCACTATAGTTTTTAGCGTATTTCTTGATTATACCTTGGTATAGGACAAAAGTTATAGAACAAGAGATACTCTAAATAACAATGTAAACACAGTGTAACATTTCTTTATTTGCTGAAAAAACAAATAGGAATCAAACATTGTTATTTTAGTTAAGGTTTCCTTTATAAAGCCCAGTCCAGTTGTTGGTCCATAATTATATTAATATACGTTATAATCAACGAGTCATTAATTCTAATCCGCCCACGGAGTTTCGTTGAATCAGTGTCCTTTAAAATTGTTCACGTCCAATATAGTTTTTAGCGTATTTCTTGATTATACTTTGGTATAGGACAAAAGTTATAGAACAAGAGATACTCTAAATAACAATGTAAACACAGTGTAACATTTCTTTATTTGCTGAAAAAACCAATAGGAATCAAACATTGTTATTTTAGTTAAGGTTTCCTTTATAAAGCCAAGTCCAGTTGTTGGTCCATAATTATATTAATATACGTTATAATCAACGAGTCATTAATTCTAATCCGCCCACGGAGTTTCGTTGAATCAGTGTTCTTTAAAATTGTTCACGTCCAATATAGTTTTTAGCGTATTTCTCGATTACACTTTGGTATAGGACAAAAGTTATAGAACGAGAGATACTCTAAATAAAAAAGTAAACACCGTGTAACATTTCTATATTTGCTGAAAAAAACAATGATATTTTTTATTTCAAGTTTCCTTTATGAAGCCCAGTCCAGTTGTTTGTCCATAATTATATTAATATACGTTATAATCAACGAGTCATTAATTCTAATCCGCACACAGAGTTTCGTTGAGTCTGTGTCCTATAAAATTGTTCACGTCCACTACAGTTTTTAGCGTTTTACCTGATTATACTTTGGTATACGAAAAAGTTATAGAACAACACATACTCTAAATAACAATGTAAACACCGAGTAACATTTCTTTATTTCCTGAAAAAACCAATAGGAATCAAAACATTGATATTTCTTATTTGAGGTTTCCTTTATAAAGCCAAGTTCAGTTGTTGGTTCTTAATTATATTAATATACGTTATAATCAACGAGCCATTAATTCTAATCCGCCCACGGAGTTTCGTTGAATCAGTGTCCTTTAAAATTGTTCACGTCCAATATAGTTTTTAGCGTATTTCTTGATTATACTTTGGTATAGGACAAAAGTTATAGATCAAGAGATACTCTAAATAACAAAATAAACACCGTGTAACATTTCTATATTTGCTGAAAAAAAAACAATAAGAATCAAAACAATGATATTTTTTATTTCAGGTTTCATTTATGAAGCCCAGTCCAGTTGTTTGTCCATAATTATATTAATATACGTTATAATCAACGAGTCATTAATTCTAATCCGCACACAGAGTTTCGTAGAGTCTGTGTCCTTTAAAATTGTTCACGTCCAATATAGTTTTTAGCGTATTTCTTGATTATACTTTGGTATAGGACAAAAGTTATAGAACAAGACATACTCTAAATAACAATGTAAACACCGAGTAACATTTCTATATTTCCTGAAAAAACCAATAGGAATCAAAACATTGATATTTCTTATTTGAGGTTTCCTTTATACAGCCAAGGTCAGTTGTTGGTTCTTAATTATATTAATATACGTTATAATCAACGAGCCATTAATTCTAATCCGCACTCAGAGTTTCGTTGAATCAGTGTCCTTTAAAATTGTTCACGTCCAATATAGTTTTTAGCGTATTTCTTGATTATACTTTGGTATATGACAAAAGTTATAGAACAAGAGATACTCTAAATAACAAAGTAAACACTGTGTAACATTTTTATATTTGCTGAAGAAAAACAATAAGAATCAAAACAATGATATTTTTTATTTCAGGTTTCATTTATGAAGCCCAGTCCAGTTGTTTGTCCATAATTATATTAATATACGTTATAATCAACGAGTCATTAATTCTAATCCGCACACAGAGTTTCGTAGAGTCTGTGTCCTTTAAAATTGTTCACGTCCAATATAGTTTTTAGCGTATTTCTTGATTATACTTTGGTATAGGACAAAAGTTATTGATCAAGAGATACTCTAAATAACAATGTAAACACCGAGTAACATTTCTACATTTCCTGAAAAAACCAATAGGAATCAAAACATTGATATTTCTTATTTGAGGTTTCCTTTATAAAGCCAAGGTCAGTTGTTGGTTCTTAATTATATTAATATACGATATAATCAACGAGCCATTAATTCTAATCCGCACTCAGAGTTTTGTTGAATCAGTGTCCTTTAAAATTGTTCACGTCCACTATAGTTTTTAGCGTATTTCTTGATTATACTTTGGTATAGGACAAAAGTTATAGAACAAGAGATACTCTAATGAACAAAGTAAACACAGTGTAACATTTCTATATCTGCTGAAAAAAACAATGATATTTTTTATTTCAAGTTTCTTTTATGAAGCCCAGTCCAGTTGTTTGTCCATAATTATATTAATATACGTTATAATCAACGAGTCATTAATTCTAATCCGCCCACGGAGTTTCGTTGATTATACTTTGGTATAGGACAAAAGTTATAGAACAAGACATACTCTAAATAACAATGTAAACATATATTAATATACGTTATAATCAACGAGTCATTAATTCTAATCCGCACACAGAGTTTCGTAGAGTCTGTGTCCTTTAAAATTGTTCACGTCCAATATAGTTTTTAGCGTATTTCTTGATTACACTTTGGTATAGGACAAAAGTTATAGAACGAGAGATACTCTAAATAAAAAAGTAAACACTGTGAAACATTTCTATATTTGCTGAAAAAACCAATAGGAATCAAAACAATGATATTTTTTATTTCAGGTTTCATTTATGAAGCCCAGTCCAGTTGTTTGTCCATAATTATATTAATATACGTTATAATCAATGAGTCATTAATTCTAATCCGCACACAGAGTTTCGTAGAGTCTGTGTCCTTTAAATTTGTTGTCGTCCACTATAGTTTTTAGCGTATTTCTTGATAATACTTTGGTATATGACAAAAGTTATAAAACAAGAGATACTCTAAATAACAATGTAAACACAGTGTAACATTTCTTTATTTGCTGAAAAAACCAATAGGAATCAAAACAATGATATTTGTTATTTCAGGTTTCCTTTATGAAGCCCAGTCCAGTTGTTTGTCTATAATTATATTAATATACGTTATAATCAACAAGTCATTAATTCTAATCCACACACGGAGTTTCGTTGAGTCTGTGTCCTTTACATTTGTTGTCGTCCACTATAGTTTTTAGCGTATTTCTTGATTATACTTTGGTATAGGACAAAAGTTATAGAACAAGAGATACTCTAAATAACAATGTAAACACAGTGTAACATTTCTTTATTTGCTGAAAAAACCAATAGGAATCAAAACATTGATATTTCTTATTTCAGGTTTCCTTTATGAAGCCCAGTCCAGTTGTTTGTCCATAATTATATTAATATACGTTATAATCAACGAGTCATTAATTCTAATCCGCACACGGAGTTTCGTAGAGTCTGTGACCATTAAAATTGTTCACGTATACTATAGTTTTTAGCGTATTTCTTGATTATACTTTGGTATAGGACAAAAGTTATAGAACAAGAGATACTCTAAATAACAAAGTAAACACTGTGTAACATTTCTATATTTGCTGAAAAAAAACAATAAGAATCAAAACAATGATATTTTTTATTTCAGGTTTCATTTATGAAGCCCAGTCCAGTTGTTTGTCCATAATTATATCAATATTCGTTATAATAAACGAGTCATTAATTTTATTCCACACACGGAGTTTCGTAGAGTCTGTGTCCTTTAAAATTGTTCACGTCCAATATAGTTTTTAGGGTATTTCTTGATTATACTTTGGTATAGGACAAAAGTTATAGAACAAGACATACTCTAAATAACAATGTAAACACCGAGTAACATTTCTATATTAGCTGAAAAACCAATAGGAATCAAAAAATTGTTATTTTAGTTTAGGTTTCCTTTATAAAGCCCAGTCCAGTTGTTGGTCCATAATTATATTAATATACATTTTAATCAACGAGTCATTAATTCTAATCCGCCCAGGGAGTTTCGTTGAATCAGTGTCCTTTAAAATTGTCCACGTCGAATATGGTTTTTAGCGTATTTCTTGATTATACTTTGGTATATGACAAAAGTTATAGAACAAGAGATACTCTAAATAACAAAGTAAACACTGTGTAACATTTTTATATTTGCTGAAAAAAAACAATAAGAATCAAAACAATGACTTTTTTTATTTCAGGTTTTATTTATGAAGCCCAGTCCAGTTGTTTGTCCATAATTATATTAATATACGTTATAATCAACGAGTCATTAATTCTATTCCACAAACGGAGTTTCGTAGAGTCTGTGTCCTTTAAAATTGTTCACGTCCAATATTGTTTTTAGCGTTTTACCTGATTATACCTTGGTATAGGACAAAAGTTATAGAACAAGAGATACTCTAAATAACAATATAAACACAGTGTAACATTTCTTTATTTGCTGAAAAAACCAATAGGAATCAAACATTGTTATTTTAGTTAAGGTTTCCTTTATAAAGCCAAGTCCAGTTGTTGGTCCATAATTATATTAATATACGTTATAATCAACGAGTCATTAATTCTAATCCGCCCACGGAGTTTCGTTGAATCAGTGTTCTTTAAAACTGTTTACGTCCAATATAGTTTTTAGCGTATTTCTTGATTACACTTTGGTATAGGACAAAAGTTATAGAACGAGAGATACTCTAAATAAAAAAGTAAACACTGTGAAAGATTTCTATATTTGCTGAAAAAACCAATAGGAATCAAAACAATGATATTTTTTATTTCAGGTTTCATTTATGAAGCCCAGTCCAGTTGTTTGTCCATAATTATATTAATATACGTTATAATCAACGAGTCATTAATTCTAATCCGCACACAGAGTTTCGTAGAGTCTGTGTCCTTTAAAATTGTTCACGTCCAATATAGTTTTTAGCGTATTTCTTGATTATACTTTGGTATAGGACAAAAGTTATAGAACAAGACATACTCTAAATAACAATGTAAACACCGAGTAACATTTCTTTATTAGCTGAAGAAACCAATAGGAATCAAAACATTGATATTTCTTATTTGAGGTTTCCTTTATAAAGCCAAGTTCAGTTGTTGGTTCTTAATTATATTAATATACGTTATAATTAACGAGTCATTAATTCTAATCCGCACACGGAGTTTCGTTGAGTCTGTGTCATTTAAATTTGTTGTCGTCCACTATAGTTTTTAGCGTATTTCTTGATTATACTTTGGTATAGGACAAAAGTTATAGAACAAGAGATACACTAATGAACAAAGTAAACACAGTGTAACATTTCTATATTTGCTGAAAAAAACAATGATATTTTTTATTTCAAGTTTCCTTTATGAAGCCCAGTCCAGTTGTTTGTCCATAATTATATTAATATACGTTATAATCAACGAGTCATTAATTCTAATCCGCACACAGAGTTTCGTTGAGTCTGTGTCCTTTAAATTTGTATGACAAAAATGTATATAACAAAGGTAACTTTAATTATCTCAATTTTCCATTTCAGGCCTCTGTTATAACCGTCACTCCTGTTCGTCTCTGAGAATATTAATATAGCCTGTAGTCTTAGTTGGGTTAGTGGAAATACACTTACCAAGTTTCATAAAATTCGTTACAGTAGTTGGGGGTGTGAAAGTGTAACATAGAAACAAATAAACAGACACCAAAGTCACAAATTGCAGATATCGTGTCTATGGCATGTGAAACGATAAGGTATCGTGAAATTTCGAGAAAAAAATCAATATAAGGACAGAAGTTTTATATATATATATATTTATAATTTTGATCGGACCTCTATTTCCTTACCTCCTGAGCTAGATCGATGGACATTTGAAAATGGTTTACGAATTTACCCTATGGGGAATCTTTGAAAACCATGTATATATTAGTCTGTTAAGACTCTAGCAGCCTCAATTTTTGTCGATCGTTACCAAGCTCGATATTGAAATGTTTTATGTATAACTAATGATAAAGTTCGTTAATAGTTGAAATTGGATCGGTGTGAGTTGGGGTTTAGATTGGGGGGGGGTGGAGATTAGGAAAATTCAAAATATTTCGAATCAATCCTATTGCTAGTTTAATATTTAATCAATTTAGGTTCTATGGATATTTGTTGAAATTCCACGCCTTCTTTATTGAGTTCCCTAGAATTTCGATATAATTTACATTTTTCAAATCGCCACTAATTTAGAGAAATTACAGAGAACAATTTCACTTTAACCATAAAGAGAATGTTATAATAGCTTTGCATTTAGTCTTTTTCGAAGTCAAAATTAGTCCTTGCATGACAGTGTGTATTTTCCCTTTTAAACTTATCTTTTTAATTTATGATATTTCGAAATGTTTCATCCTTTATTTTGAGGCGAGGAATGAAATCTACCGTCCTGTCAGAAATCCCATGATTTGTTGACTCCATGTGCTAGGCGGAAAATTACAAAGGCCTGGGCCAACCCTAGAGTTCTCTTTTCTTTTCTTTTTTTTTTCCTTTCTAAGAGAGAAGTATATTTTGTTGGGGTATAAGGTGGTAGGATGGAAGAAGTGCGGGTGGGCTTTGGTATCTGGTTCCTCTATCTTGTGTATTGAATGAAAAGGGCATTTTGGTAGGGCGAACTTCTCTCCCCGCCTCCTGGGCAGAAAGCCCTCCGAGAATTCTCACATACCTCTGCCCCACCACTTCCTCCACCGGGGGAAAAAAATATAGACTTTAGCACAAACATCTCTCTTCTCTTTTATAAATGAGCTCCTTCCCTATTTCTATTCTGGAATGCTCTTTCCCTAATACTAGTTACATTGCCGAGTCCAGGGGATGGATGACATTTATAATATTTATTCCTCCCTTACTCACACCATGTTTGCTCTTGGCAGAGAAACTGTTGGGGTACCAAGAATCAGTATAAAATATTAATGATTCAACGGTGTTCGACGGCCTCCTTTGCTCCGTATATAAAGTACTTTCATGGATTAGGAGATAAATAAAACATAACGTTTACTGTTCTCAACCATTAAAAATAATTTGGAATGAAACAGGAAAGTTGCCGATACCCCTTGAAAATTACTGTTTGCAAAAAAAATAAATAGTCCAACACGCAGCTGCTGCGTGGACTAAGCAGATTTCCCATGCGCTGGAATACAATATCCTGAATTTTAAATAATGACGTCATGCCGATATTTGCAAATATCTTACGCAGCAAAAGTTCTATGAAAACAATATTTCATATTTAAGCTTCGAATGAAGTGGTTCACGATATAGCTCATTATGTAAATGTGTAGGAGAGGGGTAAATAAAGGTTAAGAAAACAATACAAAAATATCCGTTAATACTCAAAATTCAGAAAAGACGGATGAAACAACATTTATAGGACATCATATTTTTGCTATACGATTGATTCTGTACAATTTTTTGATTGGAGATATTATTTCACATTTTCTTCATCTCCTGGGTAGGAGCGATGAACATTTCCCAACTCATAGTATGAATCTTTCAAATTTTATGCCACGAATACAACCTCAATTTTCCTAAAGGAGACATCTTCTAACAAGGCCAGTCAATTAATTCTGTAATGCTGATGTGTCTCTTGGTGTTACTTATAAATGTCTTCAACATTCTAATCAGTGTAACATCGTTGAAGAGTGTTGCCGAAATCTTGCGGAAAAAATTCCCCGTCACGCCTAGTGCTTTGGTTCAATCTGAGATGAGATTGGATATAGGTAGGAGGTGGCTGGAAATATATCGCTTATTGCAAATTACCCTCCGTCCATATCTCATTTATAAATCATAAGTGAGAGGTCGGGTGGGCTACAGGGAAGGGGGTTGGGGGGGGGTAAAAGACCTGGGGGGCTCAAGGATGGGGGGAGGCAAGCCCTAGAAGATGGAGTTTATTGAGGCAAATAATCCTCTACCCCCCGCGGCCCTGCCCGATTTACACCGGGCGAGATGAAACCTGAGACAGCGTAAAAACAGCCATGCCCCTAGATATTGCTGGAAAATATTCTCGGTCCGATGGTCCGCCCCTTTTCTATCTCGTTACAGGCCCATTCTTGCATCAGAGCGGACAATTCTATCCACTAATCTTGTGGATTGTCAACCTCACACCTCGATATGGCTTCAGGCTCCTAAACTCTTAAAAAGTCTATCACGCAGGGGCCGCGTAAACTAAGCAGATGCCGGTATGACAAACTAGAGATCACATCTCAACACATATTCGGACTGTAAACCAGAATGTACGAATTACTCGCTTAATTTTTGAGATACGAAAAAATGCATCGACAAACAATTGTGAAGCATTAATATTTTAACAAGATTGGCTTAATAACATTTTTCCATCCGTCTCGTCATGAATCAGACATTTCGAATTTTTGAATTGATTTATATATTCCATACTACGTATTATTGCATTGTTATGCGTAGGCGTATGTATATCTATGAGGGTATATATATTTGTATATATAGGGTATAACTAACCTTTTCAGTCAGCACTAAAGATCAAATTCGTTAGTCCCTGAAATCGGACAGGAAAAGGGGGTAGACTTAGAGGTAGGCTGAATCTGAGTATTCTAAATATCGGAGTCGAATCCAAAAATGTTGTTCAGACAATCTTTTTAAAGTATTGATGCTCTACAATTGTTATTCGATATATTCTTTCGTAACTCAAATATAAAGGCTATTAACTCAAATATATGCGCTATTTTTCGCATAGATTTCTTGATTTCAGCGGCGAAATTAGACTGCGTTTACGTCGTCGATAATATAAAATCATAATAGTTTACGCAGTTCTTGCGTTACGGACTTATTTAAATATTGCACACGTCCAGAACTGATTAGAAATGTTTATGAGGCAAGGAGAAAGTACCCTTTGGTTTTTCTTTTATATTTCCATTTAAAATGTAACTTGTAATTTTATAAAGTTATGTTTTGTAAATACATCACTGATATGAATGGATCGGCAGATAAACACTCACTTTTTCAACACATTTATTAATGTCTACTTATTTCACTTCCTACGAAGTGTTTTTAGAATATTACTCTAACTCAAATAAAGTATGTTTGTTCTACCGTACACTAAAAGAGCCTTGTCAATACCGAACGAAAAATGGAAGGTCTTGTAGTGTAGAAAGCAGCCGGTTAGAGGAATTAGCTAATTCCGCCTAATCCTCTGATGAATTATCGATTATTTTTCACACACAATTGACTTCCAAATGAAATCTAGTTAAACTAATGAAACAAGACCTTTCTTACATGCTTTCATACGTATTATTAAAATAATTCAGTTAATAAAAATATATCAAATTCTGTTAAGTGTAGATACCTGAGACAAATGATTTGGACCACATTGCTTGTCTATCATGTTAAAAGATATCATGTCCAGATGATTTATTTCTGTCATTATATTTTTTAACATTAGAAACAACTGTTACATTAAAGAACTTCTTATAGTGTGGATTGATAATGATTACGGAATTACCGTTTATTACTGATATCATTCTCAAATTAAGGCTCTCTGATATTCACTCATTACGGTACGAATGTCGTTATGGCATTCGATTCTAACCCCATTGAAAAGTGGGCTCAATGCTTGAATTTTGACGAGTCTTCCTTTTCAATTGTCATTTAGAATTCCCTTTTACAATATCACATGTGTAATAAGGGACTAAAAATAATAATAATTTTTATTAGTATATACTTGTTTTTACAGTTGTCATAGTTCAACCAATTTAGTTTACAAATTTCAATTTTAATTAAGAAAATAAACGTTTCCAAATTCCTTGATAAACATTTTTTTTTTTTTCGGAATAGTAGAGTTATCCATTAACTAATAATCTCTTTGTTATTTTTATGTTTTCTGTTCCGTCCTTCAATCGAACGGGAATTGAACGTATATTTATTCTGACCCTCTTTGAATTCTTGTGACCCCTTTAACTTAGTTTATTAGATCCCTTCTTGCAAAGTCTCTGGGACACCAGCTTTTGTCAGGGACTTCCCCATGAAAACTTGGTGAAAAACTTTTGGAATCAGACGAACTGCGATTTCATCTCAGCGTTCACAGGAGTTTTCCAATACGTTTTTGCATGTAATTGCTCGTATTATATGAATCCACTGTGGGTTCTTAAGAAAGTCTGTCAATTACAATTCTGATTTTAATTTTAGCCCAATGCATCATATAAGCCCAATCGCTCATTCCATATAAGCCCAATGCATATATTACTGTAAAAAGGATTTATTCTGACCAAACTCTAAAATGATTATTGGGTATATATTCAGAAAATATTGAATTTTATAAACAAATAATACTAATGGTTACTTCTTGGATAATGTATGTGAAATGCAAGCTAAGTAAGTGACATGCTATTCTATAACTACTTACACTTCAAACTAATGATTTATGGAGATTTATTTGCAAGTCTAGCTCCGTGAACTTTGCATGCAATCATTCTAGCAAATTCGTAGCTCCATCACAAAAACTACTACCATGTAGTCTTTTAAATAATAGACATTTGAAAAGTTAAAATGCACTCAAAGACATTGCTTTCATTAGAATAATTCGAAAGCGGGTAAGTGGATTCGATTAAAAATGCCTGTTATTTACGGAGCATCGAATTATCTTATTGTAAGAGTTATCTCAAATTGTTTTAATCTCAAATGTTAACGAAGTTATTTGAATTATTTAATTTTCAGCCTTGAGCGAAACTCCATTACGACTCATCGTAATGGCTAAATTATTTTACTCACTATTTTCACGATAAACTAATGTCAATTTATTTAATGTTTACAAAGACATCCCTTTCAGAGTAATAGAAGGCGTTTATAATAATATTATTCCTATTGTTAGTTCTTTTGTGGTATTAATTGATTAATTTCTTAAAATAAATTAAAGTCAACTACAATTTAATTGTCATAAAACATAGTTCGTCCATACTAAGTTGGAAATAAAAAAACAAAATTGATTTTGTTATTTATTAACGTTCACTTTGTGAAATGAACAAACAACCCAGAATTAAAAATAATAATTACTAGTCCCTTAGTATTGTAGATCTTATTCTTAGAGATATTAGTGCTATCACTGATAAGAGAGGTTGTATTATTTGAGTTAAATAAGCTAAAATATAAAATCACAAATTCTTGAATCAAGTTTTTCTTTTTTTTCGGAATATACGTAAGTAAAAAAAAACTATAGTGTAAGGCTTATTGTGTAAGAACTTATTAGAGTGGTATACTGATGTTCTAACATATGCAATAATTTTGATGTCTGGAAGTGTTAAATTTATGTTTAAATATATATTTATATGTTGAGTTTTTGATGTTATTAACGTCAGTACTTATGAGTTTCAGCTGGTATGTGTTCATAAGATTCAAGTTCTTTATAATTAAATGAGGATTCTGATTTAGTTACGGTTCCTCAATGCCCTGTTTAATGAAAACGTTTTTAGTTGAGTGACTTATTTATATCTTACCTTGCTACCTGAAAATGTAAGTGCCCTATTATAACATACGTGAGAAACATTGCTCTTTCTTATTAAGCCCCAGTCTTTATTTTTGATTGGTAAAGAATCCTTATGCACTTCGCCCAAATTACATTTATCTCAAAAGGCATAGTGTATGAGTTCCGAAAATAAAGCAAATATTGTTTGATGAGAATAAGGACAATTTTATAGATAAACAATTTGAAGATAAATATAATTATTATCCAATAACATGTAATTTTTTTAAGCTATTGGGTTAGTTACTTTAATATTACTATACATGAGTATAAAGAGGCTTCCAAACTCCCTTCAACAAGATTTCACCCTCGTCGTTGGAGAATATTAATTAATTAATTTTATTTATACAGGAGCACCCGCATCTTGGCGATTCGGCTCAAAGTTTGACAATGTAAAATGAAAACAAAAATATAAAAATAACAAAAACTGAAACAACAAGTAACAAATTAAATACAACAAATAATCATTAAATACTAGTACCTAATAAAGACAATTAATAAACATAAGACATAAACAAACATAAATAAACATTAAACAAGGAATAAAGACGACAATTTAAAATGGTTTTAATAAAAAACTTATGTTATTCCTATATACTAGTACATTTATATTATTTTTTTTTATTTATTTAGTTTTGTACCCCATAGCGACGGTGATTTGCATTATTAGGATGATATATTTACTCCTTCATGTGCTTACCTTTTTTTGTACTTTTATATTATGGCAAATATTTCTTTAATATCTGATTCTTTCTCATATCCGTGCTTTGTTTTGTCTAAAGAATATAATAAAAGTTAACCCTTTTAAATCTTTTTAGTTATGCTGTAGACCTATTCTATTTTGTATTATATGTTTTTGTAAATGTTGAAGTGTTTTAGATATGTTAGTATTTGTGGAATATATTGGCTGTTGTCAGTTAATAGTTCTGTCATATCGTGGGGTATGTGAAGGGTTTCCTCGTTGAACCTTGAATTGGAGAATATGCCATCAATTTAAACAATCCAGCTTGAGGAAATGTAGGGAAATAACATAATATATTCTCAGATTAAATATCAGATTTAGTTCACATCAGAACTTGGTTTCATCAGAAATGAACGCGATATTGAAGACGAGATGCGTTTCCTTCTCGCGTCATCTGGGTTTCATTCCTGGAACGGAAGTGAATTATGACTTGTGTTTGACCAAAATGGGCGTAGAGTGTAGTATTTCAAGAGTGTGAAGTGGATTGTTTACGCGCCCCATGCCTAGCATACATTACACACATGTAATCTATAATTGGGTTATGCTTTATGTAATGTATTCACTTACTGAGTAAGTGTGTTGTGGATGGATTTTCCGTTGGGTTATACTTGCCCATTTTAATTAAATCATATTTTATAAATTATTCTTTAGGTTTGGCTAAACAAATTTAATATTGTATGCAACAGATTTTTAAAACGAAATATACCGTTTGTTAATGAGCAAAATTGCTGAAACTATTTAACAAAATTTTATAGTTTTCGCAAATTTATTCATTAACAAAATGATTACCTGACACTTAGGACCATTTCATCTGTGTCTTAATTTGATAAAACTTTAAAAATAATTGTATATAAGAATTCTTTTTTAAAACTGCATTTAGAATGGAATGAATAATAACATATGTCTATAAATTACAAATAAAAAAAAAAGCTTCCATTTAGGCTAACACTGGTGTGGCGAGCACCGTTAAAAATTTAATTATTTTTAATACGAGAAAAAGTGAGTATTCTATATTAAATATGGAATGTAGATTAGGGTTATTGGAACAAACATATAACGCCAATCATTTGAATACTGGAAATAATAGCTTTTGGCATTCATATTGAAGAAAATTTTACATTTCATTGTTTCTGATTATTAGCTTGAGACAGACATAGGTAGATCTCATTTTAGAAGCAGTGCAGGAAGTGGGTGCCATGGGGATAGAGGCATTGGACCTTAGATCGTTTCATCGCTCCTTCTGATGAATGAATTAAAGTTTTACGATCGGCAACGAGGAGAAAAGGGACGGTGGTAGAATGGAGATGTTGAATGTAAAGTAGCCATCGGCCGCATTTGGGATGCTAGTGGAAGACCTCCGGTGGGCTGGCTTCTTTGTAGATTGTGGCTGGATAGGTGCTATCACCGCTATCCAACCCTCATAGCCACACATGCCAACGATATTATTGTGCTCTTCCAAAGTGTGAAGAGGGTTAACACCCTCCACCTTCATACCTCCCAATCCTCTCAACGACCGATGCTTCAAGTATTGCCTAAATTCTTTCCTGAAGCATTTCAGAAATGCCTCGCTACGTTTATACTCATCCATGTTAAATGCTAGAAATATACCGCTTGACCCTCCCCCTCCTTTTTAATACGGATGCTATGTGCTTATTATTGGGCTGCCTTATACATTAAACCTCCAGCAACGACTATCCTATTAAACATTTTTGCTTTGTAAAAAACACAAAAAAACATGTCACAATTCTACTTTTCGAAATATTGCTTTTATTGAACTTTTACTTTCATAATAATAATAATAATAGTATTTTGTTCTTTGGTTATAACCATAATTGTTTTATTTTACAATACACAAAAATGGATACATCTATTGTTAACTCGCAGAATGTTTCATCTGAAATGTCTTTTAAAGTTTTAAATACGTAAATTTGCATTTGATTAGAAACGTTTTATTTTTTTAAACGTATTTGTGATACATTGATCTTCCCTATTTAGCTGCCCTTTTAGCAGATTTCCCTTAAGGGAAATCAGCTATTGAGGTAGTACTCATGACGCGACTTTTGCAAAATTTCCTCATGAGGTCCGTTCAAAATTATATATATATATATATATATATATATATATATATATATATATATATATATATATGTCTTTTAACGCTCTAACGGTCGCAATTTCGGTTTGATCGTTACCAAACTCGATATTTAATCGTTTTATGCAAAAATAAAGGTCAAGTTCGTTAATGGCTGAAATCGAACCAGTGGAGGGGGGGGGGGGGTCGGATCGAAAACTTTTATAGAACCAATCTTATTGCGAGTTAAATTTTCTATAAATATTATTGTATACATATTTTCTACATCATGAATATTAGCCGAGATATTTGGAATTTAGAGTTTTCCGCTTTGTGTAAAACCCCACTCCTACCCCTGTTATATTAATAATAATCTGTTATATCATTAACCACGTTATTACAAGGTTATATACGTAATATTGCTTTCATTGAACTTTTACTTTGTTAGATATATGCATATACGTTCTGTTGACCCCTTCCCCCTCCCTGTTCTTTTGTTCTTGGATTACTAACATTTAAGAATTGAGATTAAAATTATTCTGATTCATTACAAATTACTGCGTTAGCTATAGTAAATAGTTCAATAAAATTAGTGTGTTGTATTCAGATATATTTCATTAATAGTTTTCCTTTCCGGTCTAGAATTCAGGTTGGCTGGCCTGTTTGTTTCCAATTTAGGCACTTTCCGTTGTAGACAAATTAACTTGTAACTGAATGATTTCTCATTACCGTTTCTATTTATTCACTTAATATTTATGGTGGTGTTACGAGTATGTATATTTATCTATTGGAAATCTTCGCTTGAGAAATCTGCTTAGTTTACGCAGCCCCTGCGAGACGGACTTTTTTTTATCAAAATATATTAATATTGTTCATCACGAAACATAATTAATTTAAATAATTTTTTTTAGAGTATCTTCCAGGATTTTTACATCATGAAGAACAACTCACCAGACGTACATCCAACATTTTATTTTATATCTATATTATATAGAAACTCAGTAGTATAAAGCTGATAACTTTGAACATGGATAGGAAATCTCTATTTTAGTTGGGGCCGTCAGAGGGGGGGGGGAGGGGTTCACAGCTAGTAAGGAGCTGTTGTTGAGTTGGTTTGGGAAGACAGTAGTGGAGAACTTTGAAGGTGAAGGGCTTAACTTGTCCTCGGCTCTGTCTTGAACACATTCAGATATGACAACCAGTTGCCACTAACTTGTCATCTTATTCATCAGCCAAGTTTGTCTTCGTATCACAAGTGAATATTTCTGTTTTAGAGCCCGGATATTCCGATTATTTGTACATTCATTTCAAGACGAATGAAAATTCGATTTGAAGTTAAGTCTGCTTCAGTTTTCAATTACAATACAAAAATGAATTTCAATTTCGACTAAATTTGCAAATTTGAATTATTCGTTAATTGATCAGGATCAAAAAAAAAGTTTTGTCCTCTACTATTCAGTAATTAAAGACAAAATATTAACGTAGATTTGAATTAATTTTTCCAGGTGAGGTACCTGATAGTTCAAATTGGAATGAATTGTTGAGCATATCAATATTTCTACGCAAATTACTTGCTCCACACATTGTTCCTGGAGAAATGTATAAAACAAAAGATAATTTAAATAACAAAGTAAACAACTTTTGTTATGTGCATGTTTGTCGAAAAACAAATGGACAATGAAATATCGCGAATTTTTATAGTATTTCAGGCCTCCCTTATAACCCCCACTCCCGTCCTAACCTAAACATTTTAATATGCTTTTAATCATGGAAGAATTAATGCTAATTGACATACCGAGTTTTTTTAAGTTCGGTTCAATCGTTAGCGCCCAATAAAACAGTTGACTCCCGCTTTAGTTTATAGTATATATCTCGTTTATACTTTGTTAATAGACAAAAAATGAATATCACAAAAATTACTCTAAATAGCAAAATAAACAACTTTTGTTATGTTTATATTTGCAAAAAAACGAATAGAAAACGAAATACCGCTATTTTAAATTCAGGCTTCCTTTATAACCCCCACTCGTGTTCGTCTCAGAGGATATTAATATAGCCTAAAGTCTAAGTTGGGTTAGTAGTAATATACATACTAAGTTTCATAAAATTCGGTTCAGCCGTTTATTCGAGAAAAGGTAACAAACAAACACACACGGAACAAAGTGCAGTTACGGTGTCTGTGACATGTGAAGCGAAAAGTTATTGTGAAAATTCGCGAAAAAATCAATGTACAGAGAGAGGTTACAATTTTATATATATATATATCCCTTTGTTAGTCGCGCGGGGTCTGATGGACCCCAGACGCCAAACAACCCCATGCCAATCGTGGATGCCTGAACTTGCACACCTCCCACCTCTGCTAGCTTCCTGTCGCAGTAGCCTCTCTTATGGCCAGGTACAATAGTCTCCTTTTCGTGATCACATTACTAGATAAACTTGCTTTGGGGTCTATCGGACCCCACGCGACTGATTGCGTAGAACGCCTAAAAAACTATTAATCAACTCTTTGTGCCTTCCAGACGACGATGAATGTGCTAAAATTACACAGTTACTGCAGGAAGGTATTTTTGAAGAGGCAGGAGAAGTTTTGGGAAGAGGCACTGACTCAGAAACTGAGGATATTGTTCAGGTGCGTGAGGATGACTCGAATACTGAGGAGAGCTCTGGTTCTCGAGACGAAGCAGGAACTTCTTTTACTCCTGGCACAGAACTTCTTGTGAAAGGTAAAAATGGGTATACATGATCAGTAAAAGAACCAAAGCGTTCAGTACGAAAAAAACACCACTGCGAGATATGCAGTAGAGAAAGGGGCAGTAAAACAAATACCAGGTGCTCTTCCTAAAGCATTTGCCATGGTCTTCTAAGCATTCCCGCTTTTTGTGTTATTATAAATGAGAATGACCATTGTCTTTCTAGTTTTTGGATCTATAGAAATTTCATCGTGGACAGACGAAACAAGGATAACCATTTTATTAACAGTAGGCTTATAGCTTACAATAGACATGATATCGTCGAAAATAAAGAAGGCCGAGTATATTTTTACGTCGATTTTTTATTATGTCTACTTTATCAGAAGGATCTATATGTACAGATTCAATGTATTTCTCTTTACTTGTTTCTTGCTTTCCATCAACCGTAGAAATCTCTCCTTCTCAAGATTTTATTTTACTACTGTACTGTTTTCAATACTCGAGATTCTAGATCACTAGCAGTTCTCCTCTTCACTTGTTTCTTTTCCGATGATATCTTAACAATTTTCATTATCGTCATTTAGCTCATTATAAAATTCCTTCTGCATCAGTAGTTACTTCATCCATTATTGTGAAATGAGAAAAAAAAACAACAACATCACTGGAATAAAGAAGCATGCGACAATTTGACGTTTATAGATTTAATGCCTATTTTACCAAGCAACAGTTAATAGTGTAATTATGCCAAGCAGGTGTCAAATTTACGTAGCAACGTTTTTTGAAATCGTTGGCATTCTTGAAAAAATGAAGTTAACTGTCCAGTATCTTTTGAGGTTGAAAGGACACTGAGTGAAGCAGGTTAGGACGGGTCCAGAGGTCTGCACCTGCAGGTGTAGGGGAGTAACATCTGTTATTCGCAGAAGTGTGGCTCAGACTGACGCACATTCGCAATCCGGGGTAAAATAAAAACTATTTAGTTCATTTTTAATATATCCTGTGTTATTCTAAGTGTTTACGAAACGTACTAAAACGTTTTCCGAAAACATACCAGCACACAGCCAAGAGTGTCTGCAAGAAAATGTCACTTTACTCACCAATCTTACTCGACTTTTTAGCAGATTTCCCTTAGGGGGGCTATCAATAGATATCCTAGGTATCCAGACCTCAAGGTCGTACTTATAACGCGATTTATTCGATGTTCTCTTTAACTCCAATCTAGCCAACATGCGTCAATTTGAACAATACTAAATATAATCATTTTTAATAGTATAAATTAATATATACATACATAGGTAAACCATTTTTTAATGCATTTTAGCAGATTTCTTTCAAGGGAAATCAGCTATTGAGATCGTACTCACGATGCGATTTTCGAATTTTTTCTTCAAATGTCCATCGATCCTACCTAGGAGATGACGAAAATGAGGTCCGTTTAAAACTATATATATTTGTATGTTACCGCTCTAGCGGTCGCAATAATTGTTTGACCGTTACCAAATTCTATATATTAGTCGTTTTATGTAAAAAGAACGATTAAGTTCGTTAACGGCTGAAATAGGACCAGAGGGAGGGGTGTTAGAGGGGGAGCATTTTGAAAATTCGAAATATTTGCGTTACTATACGTCGGTTCGAAAAAATGTAAATTAAATTCACTATAAATACTGTTATATGCATTTATTCCATATCTTGAATATTAACCGAGATATTCGCATTATTCACTTTTCAGCCTTCAGTAAACCCCGATTTCTACTCATGTTACATAAATAATACTCGATTATGTAATAAACTACATCATTCGAAGCTTAAATACCAAATATTGTTTTCAAAAAACATTTATTATACGAGATAGACACAAATATATTCTGGTGAATCCCCCCCCCTTCATAAGTTTTTGGACTACTTAAATTTGATTGATTGAGATAAAAATTCATTATAAATTATGGTACCAGATATAGTAAATAGTTTCCAATTAAATTAATACGGTATATTCAGATATATGACAGTGATTTTTTTTCTTTCCGGTAAAAAGTTGGCAGAGCTTATTGTTTACTTTTCAGATGCTTTCCGTCGGAAGGTTTCTTATTACCGTTTGTATTTATTCACTTAATATTCATGGTGGTGTTGTGTTACCGGTGTGTAGATTTATCTATTGTTAAACTTCACGCAGGAAATCTGCTTAGTTTACGCCGCTCCTCCGCTGATACTGATGGCCAAGGGTAGTACAAAATTAATCCATATTTGGACACTCGAGGAACTTAGTTGTCTGAAAAATATAAAATTGGTCTTTAAATGAAACTTTTCTGGCCTTGGTCTTCTGAGGAACCGTTACTGAAGTTATTTAGAATAATTACTGAATACATTTAGTCGAATAATTTTATAGTACACATTTCATCTTCCTCCTTGCACTCCGTACTTGTAAAATTATTTCTTAAAAATCTGTATATAATTATTTCACAGAAACACTCTTGCGGAAGAAAATATAAATTCTCATAATGCGTTAGGTATGAAGGAAATATTTATTTTCTTTGAATGATAGAATCCCAAAGCGGGTCTTCCTATTATGCTGTAGTATATAGTTTTGAAGAAGCCCGATTCGGGTAAAAACAGCAAAAACCCTTCAAAGTTTCCCGTAAATCCGCTTTGAATATTAAATGAAATTCTGATAAAATCCAGTTCATTAATAAGTCCATTCTACATAATGCTAAGCAATAATTACCTGACCTTTCCAAGAATGTAAATCCCACTCTGGAACTAGTTATATTTTTTTTCTTTTTTTTTTTTAATTCTGAGTTTTTCGATGAAAGGGAGTAATAATTAGGTCCATGTGAATGACCATTCAGTGCACGTGCCCATTCACCTACCTATGTCGACTGGGGGAGGGGGTATTTCAAAAATTTGAAAAAGTCCGTCATGCAGGGGCTGCGTAAACTAAGCAGATTTCCCACGTGAAGTTATACAATAGAGAAATCTCCATAGGAGAGCCGAACGGTTACGGCAAAGGGCCGAACTAGCTTTTCGCGGGAAATTTAAAAATCCGTTATCGGCCCAAATTTCATACAAATGCAAATATCTCGGTTAATATTCAAGATAGGGAATACATGTATATAACAATATTTATAGTAAATTTAATTTGCAATAAGATTGATTTTGTACAATATTTTGATCCGACGTATAGTAATAGAGATATTTCGATTTTTCGAAAATCCTCCCCTCTAAACCCCCCCTCCCACTGGTCCGATTTCAGCCGTTAACGAACTTGATCTTTCTTTTTACATAAAACGACTAAATGTCGAGTTTGGTAACGATCAAACAAAAATTGCGACCGCTAGAGCGGTAACAGACAAATATATATATATATATATATATATATATATATATATATATATATACAGTTTTGAACGGACCTCATTTTCGTCATCTCCTGGGTAGGATCGATGGACATTTGAAGAAAAATTTCGAAAATCGCACCATGAGTACAACCTCAATAGCTGAATCTGCTAATATCCATACGGGCAAAGTTATTAAAAATTGAATTTTCTATAAATGATCTTACGTGCATTTTTTCTCTATCTTGAATATTAAGATATAAGTTTTTACTTTCCAGCCTTCAGGAAACTCCCACTTCTACTCATGTCATATTAATAATAAGCTGTTATGTCATGATCCACTTTATTTGAACCTTAAATACCAAATAATGTTATAATATTTAATATAACCAAAATATTTATATTTTAACAATATTGGTCCTATAACATTTTTCAATTTGACTCATAATAAGGCAGACATTTTGAATTTGCGAATTACCCCTTCCTCTAATCCACATGTACATAACAATTAAAGTAATTTCTGAGAAACTTTAAAATACAAAAAGAGCCAACATTTAAAATAAAGTCCCTCACATATGGGCGGCTGACAAGATTTCTCACGTGCTGGCATGACACCCTACTGACCTTATCTCACCGTACGTTTTCTATTTTCTACTAAAAATCCGAGAGGTAGAACTGGGAGGTCAATAAAATCATAATAATTCATGACCTCGCAATGTATTTGCGTGTATATTATTAAATTAAAGATTTGTTGAGAAAATTTTGGGGAATTTAAGGAATAGGACATTTTATGATATATTCGCTTATTGTTAAAGTGCAATGACTAGTAGTGATGGTTTACTATTGGTTATGGAAATCTCGGTTAATATTCAATATAGAGAAAACTTCTTTAATAAAAATATTTACAGAAAATTTAAAACAAGATAGGTTATATAATTTTTCGTTCGGACTCGTAGTAACTGAGATAATAATTTGAATCATCTAACCCTTTAACACTCGCTTCCACTCCCTTTAGTTCGATTTCAGCTGTTAACAAACTTGATCTATAGTTTCGCATAAAACTTTTTATATTAACTATTTTTTTGAGTATTCACAAAAAAACAATTGCAAACCAAATAAAATATAAAAAACATAATTAAAATCAATGATTCCTGATGCAAGGGGTACCGTAGACCCCGGAATGCGGCCTATAACTAGCCTAAATAGGGTACAATGTCCAGTTACGCCCCAGGGCTATCAATAACTTAGTAACTAAATCACACTGTATACAGAACCTTAAAGTTAAAAGACTTACCTACTATATACAACATTAACATATCCTAATAAACTAGTAAATACAAAATTCAATAAAACGTAACACACATACAAACACAATAAGACAATTATTCTTAAACTAGGAAACTACACTAATATATTTATAAGTTCATATCTTACCTACTAAATCCACCAAAAATAATAAAAAGACAACGTTAACAAGTCAAATATAAAACTAAAACTCCTGAAATAATAGAATATATAATGAAAAACCACACCATTCCTGCAATCTCAGCAACTGAAAGCCCCTTTGCCAAGGTTTTGAAGTTCTCTTATGGGAAGGAAATCTCCTAAAATCACTCCATTCGCCTATATCAGATTATTTCTTTTTGCAGATTTCCCTTAAGGAAATTCAGCTATTGAGGTCGTACTCATGACGCGATTTTCAAACATTTTCTTTAAATGTCCATCGATCATACCCAGAAGATGACGAAAATGAGGTCCGTTCAAAATTATATATATATATATATATATATATATATATATATATATATATATATATATATTTGTCTGTTAACGCTCTAGTGGTCGCAATTTTTGTTTGATCGTTGCCAAACTCGATATGTAAACGTTTTATATAAAAGACAGATCAAGTTCGTTAATGGCTGAAATTGGACCAGTGGGAGAGGTGGTTTAGAGGGGGATTTTCGAAAATTCAAATCTCCAGTTACTATAAATCGGATCGAAAAATTGTATAGAACTAATCTTATTGCAAATTAAATTTACTACAAATATTATTATATACATTTATTCTCTATCTTGAATATTCAACGAGATATTTGTTTTTTTATTGAGTGTGACGGACGAGCTATGGTCGCTTCTATTAGTTTCCGCCGAAAGCTAGTTCGACCGTTTCCGTAGCTGTTCGGCACTCTTATGGAGATTTCTCTATTGTATAACTTTACGTAGGAAATCTGCTTAGTTTACAAAGCCCCTGCGTGACGGACTTTTTCGAAGGAAGTGTAGCTGACCTAGATTATAGGCGACTTAGGCGACTCATGAGTGCTGAAGGCCATGGGAGGGGTCGAAATGTAAGAGGGAGTGTGGGTGAGGCTGTTGTTTATTCCTATTAGTATTGATCTGAGGAGGAAAGAAGCGGAGAGCAGTGGGTGAAGGTGGAGGTAAGGGACGACTAGAGCATCAGCGTCAAGGAGAACAAAGAGCAGGCGGAGGTTTGATTGATGGGAGCACCCCAGCCCCCAACGCCCCTCACTCTAATGAGTCAAGGAAGGAAGGATGGTTGAAGAAGGACCCCGGCCTTAGTCCCTCCACCCCTTACTCTCTTTTCACTCTATTAATGTATGACGCTTTCTTCATGTTTTTCAAAGCCATTGTCCTAAAGTGAGAGAAAAAAAAATATCCCTGAAGAAGAAGTGACATTCCCCGCCAACTTTCCCCTCCGTTTCCCCCAAAGAGAGCTGCATAATTACTGCAGGTTCTGGATTCCAAAGAAGGAGGCCCAAAAAAAAAAAGAAAATAAAAACTGATATTTTTTTTAAGTTATGGTTTTTTATACTTTTTTAACCATTTTCATTGATATTCACACTAACCTCCAATAGCCTCCTTAAATTGCATAAAATTTAAATGTAGAAAGTGTCTCACCACATATTCTCTATTTCTAAGAAGAAACCCGATAAAATGGAAGGGGGGGGGTAGGTTAACAGAAGACCGAAACAAGGAAGTACGAATAACTCTGTTAGTACTTGAGTTGCATAAAAATGCACAAGACAGAAACTGTAGAGCTTCAATAGGGTATCAAGATTGATTCTATAACATTTAGTGATTCGACTAATAACTGAGATATTTTGAATTTTCGAATTACAAATATGATCTGTGGAATTGAATAAAACGGTTAAATTTGGAGTATGGTATAGATCAAATAAACATTTTCAAGAAAAGAACGTAAAACCTTAATTGATGAAGTCATCGCAAAACGAATTTGCATGTATCTCGAATATAGGTGTATAAAGGTCCAATGGAAACAATATTTGGTATTTAAGATTATAATAAAGAGGTTCATGTTATAAAAGAGCGCAAATATATATATAGATATATATATATATATATATATATATATATATATATATAAATATATATATACCTAACTATCTATATATATATATATATATATATATATATATATATATATATATATATATATATATATATATAGATCGGTAGATAGATATCAATGTACATATTTGTCTGTTACCGCTCTAGTGGTCGCAATTTCTGACTTTTCGTTATCAAACTTGATATATAATCGTTTCATGTAACTGCTGAAATCATACCAGAGGTGGGGGGGGGGTTCAAGGGGGAGAATTTGAAATATCTCCGTTATTACACGTCGGATCGAAAATGTGCACATAACTTATTTATTGCAACTTAAATGTTCTATAAAAGGATCGATGGACATTTGAGGAAATTTTTCAATAATTGCATCATGAGTACACCCACAGTAGCTGACACCCTTTAACCCTAGTATTACCGACCTCTCCCAGGTCGCTTGGATTACCAAGGGGGGGGGGGGCTCTTCGAGCCCACAACCTTAAAAACCTTTTATTTTGGTTCTATAATTTTTTTAAAATTTTTATTTCTATTGGATTAAGTTTAATGAACGTTTCTTATGACACCTGTGAAAAAAAAAATTATAAAAAAAATTAAATACAAAAATAAAAATAAATTAAAAAAAAAAGTTCGGATGGGGAAAAAAGGATGACTTTAAATTAAATGTAATTTTATTCTACTGGAGGAACATATCTAAACATTGTTAGAATAAAAAGTTATCTATATCTAAGTTATTATAAGATTATAATAGAATAATAATTTAAGAAAATATAATTATCAGATTCGTAATGCAATTATCGGTGCTTTTGCACAATAATTTTTTTTCCGAGTGTTTACCCAGGATGCAGCATGGACTAACTGTTCCCCTAGTTGGGAACAACCTAGAAAATCTTCTCTTTTCTAAAAAAGTACCTATCAGGAGCAATAATTATAACCATCTCAGTAATATATTTTTATATGAAAAAAAATTATATGGGGAGAATATATATATTTTTTTTTGAGAAAAAAAAACTTAAGAAGGTTTGTGTATGATAAAATTACATCAAAGTAATTATTATTTGAGCAATATAATTAATAACACTTGAATTACTTGTTAAAAGTAGTATTAAATATCAGTGGGCTCGAGGAGCCCCCCCCCCTTGGTACTTACGTGTATAACTACCCCTTGCATTACCAAGGGGGGGGGGGCTCCTCGAGCCCATACGTCAAAAAAAACATTTTTCTCAACATAGAAATTTTTTTATTTAATTTTATTGTTATGCCCTCACTCTAGGATGTTTTTCTGAGGAATACATAAAATATCAAAAATATCCCATTAAAATTGGGTAATAGGGAACAAAAACAAAAAGTTGTGGGCTCAAGGAGCCCCCCCCCTTGGTAGTTCTAGGGTTAAGGGAAATCTGCTAAAACTCTAGAATTTCGAGTAGAATCTACTCTGTACAAGACTACTTACCTAAGACTTTCTTACCCTAAAAAATACACTGATATATTTAAATAGTCAGTTACGCAGAAGCTGCTTAAACTAAGCAGATTTCCCACCTGCTTGGATGCCGTACTTGTGATGTCATCTCATATTCTTACTGTGTACCGGAAACCGACTTTTTTTTTTCTATATATAAAAAAAAAAGTCGGCCTAGCATGCGTGTGCCTGGGACTTCCCATGACTGGGGAACTCAAATACTGGTGAAGAGTGTTGGGCATTGATAACCGTGACTTTTTTGCCTAAATCAAACAAACAAACCGGAAAGTACGAATAACTCGCTTAATATTTGAGTTACGAAAAATACATGGAACATCAATTGTAGAGCACCAATATTTGAATGATATTGGTTATATTACATTTTTCAATCAGACTCATAATTATGGAGTTATTTTAAATTTTCAAAATCCCCCTATTCCTGGACCGTTTCTTTGCTTCGTACAAGAAAGTAGAAATGAGCAGTTGTTTCTCCAAAAGAAGTATATAATGACACCTTTCTCCATATGGATTTGGTAGTTTAAACAATTCTAGAATGAATAAGATAAATGACATCGATATAGACAGATTTTGATAGCATTTGATGGCAGATGGTGCTGCGTACTATTCTGAAGATAGGCAATGTAAGCAAAAATGTTTAGACCAGGCCTCGTGTGAGGTCCCGTCGTACTTCTTTGGATGAACCAGTACCTCGTATTTTACATGTTAGTATCCTCCATCTCTCAAATAAAGTTCCATTAAAAAATACAATGTGGCATCTAAAACTATTGCCTTTTTCTCACAACGCTCGCTTGTTTTAGTTTCAGGTCTCCATTAAGGTAAATTAGTTATTCAGGCTGTACTATTTCTGCCGCATTAAAACATAATTGGAGAGGAAGTGAATTAGGTCTCTTCCGATATATATATATATATATATATATATATATATATATATATATATATATATATATATATTTACCTGAGTATTGATTGAGTATTTCGTCACTGTTCTTATTTTTAATTTTTTTCTTCCATATATGTGTTAAAAAGAGATAATATAAATAAATGAGTTATATGAAATTTTGTTTAAAAACGTCCTAACTAAAATTCTGGGTGGTAATTTCAAGGCTTAATTTTCCTATTCTAGAGAGAGTACAAAGATATATACATTCATGTTTGACGAGACAATATGCCCTGAGAACTTTTTATTCAGATTAATGATGAGGATATAAAAAAATAAGTGAATCAAGATGACATCTATTTTTCTTTTAATATTTCTCAGTTTACGCTGCTCTCGTATTTCCTTTCCTTCTGATAAGTTATCGCTTAGCTATTCTATTGACGACCAAGAAGAAAGTTTATTTATAAAACTTGCAAGGTTTTATATCATTGCTTGGCATCATCTTTATTTTTACTGCTGACATCTTCACTACTTTATGCTCTGTAATATATCTTTTCCAATATTTTATTGGAAGATTGGTAAAACTTTATTGTGGTTTTATTACAGTCACTATTCTGACTTAGGAGTCGTATTTATTGTTCGTTCATAACGTGGCTGACAGTAACAGAAGTTTGAAACGTTCATGTTATTTATGTGAGCCATTCCAGATTATAACTTGCCTAATTTCCATTTGAGAATGCATAAGCAGATTTATTCCATCACGTGTTTCTATAAAAATATATTGGAGTCCGTATGGCCGTTTTGATGCGTTGTGTTTAGTTTTTTATATAAATCGTAACTCTGTTAACAGAAATACATTTAAGCAATATTGGGATCTTAAACTAGTATAACAGCCTTGAGTGTTATTTTTCTGTCATATGGCTTTATATTTGAAGGTACTATCTCAATTGAAATAATAGTCTTGAGAACCACACACACTCACACGCGCGTGTATGTGTAGCTTTGTATATTTTAATTCAGGAATGCATATATTAAATGTATTCCTAATAAACGTTCCTTAATGGTCAAATTCAACTTGTTTTATATGAAGTATTAATAATTACTAATGTGTATAACGAGTTTTTTCGTCAGTTAGTGTGCGTCTATATATATTCTCTGTAATTCAAATTTATCAAAATTGCTTGTGTGTGTGTGTGTGTGTGATGTAGCGTTATTGATTATTGCTATTATTACTAAAGGGGGATTATTTTCGCAAAAAAGAAAATTGTGATTTATAGAGGAACCAACAAAGGAAAGAAGACATCATAGAAACAAATGCAGTGCTTTCCAGTCGTCTTTTAACACAATAAAGGCATAATAAATATTTGTGAATGATGAGAAATACATATTTTATTCAAGTCATTAAAAGCATGAGTGAAGAATATTCCACTTGACGCCAGTATTGTTAGAGAACCAGTATGAGTAAACAGACTACATTTTTATTACTGTCGCTATTAATATTATTACGTTTATTACTCAATCGTTATCAACTCGATAGATTCACAATAGACTTGAAAATAAATTTTCAGAAATTAATGTGTAAAATAGGGCTACTGAGGTTTTCAATATTGGCCAAAAAATATCTCTACCACTAAGTCTTTGATCAAACAACAGTATATAGCTAATCATATTCAGAATATAATGCCATGTAAACCTACACTCATTGTCATCCAATTTTCACTTTAAGCCGTCATGATACTAAACGCCTAAAGCCCACCATAAATTTTAAATTATTTTTAAAAATGGTTTTTACTAAGGGGGATATACAGAGTAAAATATGTAATTGACACCTGTTTGTCATTCCTTTCCGTAGAGCATCTGCTTAGTTTGGACAATGGCCGCGTGAGGGAATTTATAGATAGATGGGAAGGGTTGAGGTGGGTGGATTGGTGGCATGGAAGGTGGTACGTTGGACGTCCCTTCCTTTCATTGGGATATTAGATAGAAAAGAGGTAGGTAATATACTCCCCTGCTAGCAACTCCATTGAAGGGATGTTATTAATGCTTTCTCTATCCTATCCATCATCCCAAACTGGGAGCCCTTAAAATTTATTCACCGACTGCTTTGAATTATTTTCTGCCGTCGGCCTCTTATTTTCCGCTAGCCCCCTTCTGCCGTTACAAGGGATTATGCTGGCTCGCCCCGGACACTAACTTCCCTTCTCCCACCCCCTTGGAATCTCTGGAATCCCCTCCATCGAAATTTTTAAGACTTCCCCTTTATTATTTTTTAAAATACATTAATCTTTTTTTTTTTTTTTCCTTAGGCCTAAATTGTCAGTGAAACGTATTAAAGGGCAAGGGCGCTAATGAATAGTGCTGTCTTGAAAATTTTTCTTGAGAATTTCTTCATTGTTATTTTCTCCTTTCTTTCCGTCTTAAAAATTCATTAATCCCCGGCTCTGAGTTATTGCGCTTTAATAATTTTTCAAATTGCTTTTTAAATACTACTTAATGTGAATGAATTCTTACTCAGTCTTATTTGAGAGAATTTATGAAGAATTATTTTAAAATATACTAGGGAAAACCTTGAATATTTTCCTTAATAAAAATATTATGCTAAATAGTCGAATATTTCTTAATTAAGTTCCAAAAATAAAGAGTAAGCCTTAAGTATGCAATCTCTTTATAACCTCTTTTTAATTAACGGAGAAGATCTTGATTCTAGTCATCGATATTTTCAGAGACCCTTATGGAAATCAGCATCTTAATAGCATACTCTGAGAGAAACATTTAAAATAAAGGAAGTAGAAGCACATTTCTGAAAACAAATTAAATATATACTCTGGAATTCATTAAATAACGTCCTAAAATCCCACCCTGGCTAGAAAAGGGTGGTAACTTGTAGATAACCCGTCCCGATTAGCCTAAGTTGCAAAAAGTGGACGTTAATAAATAAATAATAAAAATATATACTCTAATCTTTAGGCATAATAGTGATTTACATTTTTCTAGTAAAAGTGATATTATGAACAATTTTTTTATTACATTCCAAAGTTAACTTTTACTTCTTACTTAATTAAACATTTCCTACGTATCACACATAACAATACATACTGGTTTGTGATTGAAAAAAAAGGAAAGAAATACGTTTCTTCAACCCTTCAATTTTACCTTCACAGATAAGATTTCTATCATGTTTTCCGTTCCTTTCTACTGTCGATAAATTAGGATCAAAGATGAAAGTCTTAGGTAGAATGGAAAGGAAACACAAGTGATTTAAATAAATTCTATCTAAGATGAGGATGTACATAAACATATGACTTGGCTCTGTTACCTCCAAGATCAGTTGTTTGAAGAAGCTATTCTATATTCTGTTCTATCTATGCATTTATTTTCAATTCGTCGTAAGTTCTTTTCTCAAATCACCCCCAATATATTTCTAAGCCGTCTTCCGCCCCTCCCCCACCCTCCCATTTTCCACCATATTATATCCTTTAGAATAAAATCCGCTCCAAGGGTAATCTTTTTCATTGCCTCTGCTTTTTACGGCTCTTCTTCTCCATTTTTCTTTTCATCGGAATAATAAAATTCCACTCCGTTGATGTTTCCATGCAATTTTTTCTTACTCACTTTCCTCAATACAATTCTCTTGCTGCATTTTATATGTTTAATATTCTATTCTAACCTTGTCTTTATTCCCATTCTTTACATGTTACACTGACATGTAGATTCATCCAGGCTTTATTTAATTAAAACCATATCTTTTAATATTATTCTTCCTTCTTACTGTGTGACTCTGGATATTGTCAATGGATTCCTTTTATTCTTACAATTAAGGTTTAAACAGTAAAATGTAAGTACAATTTCCCATAAGTAGGGAACTTTCTCTACCAAAAAAAAAATGAGCCCATACTCACAAAGTTATTTGTGGATTATTAGGAACTATTCAACTCAGAAATTAATTAATTAAAAAAAAAAGATTAATTGACAACTTTATTTTCTTTTTTATTTCATGAAAACAAACTTATTTTCAACGAAATCAGTTTGCTTTTTATTTTTTTAAATATATACTGTTAAGTAATTTTAATAAAATGGAAGCCCAACACAAATATTTCAAAATATGGATTTTATATTTTGTTATTTACCCCACAATTTTTACGCCAATGGCAAACGCTAACAAAACAAACTGGTGAGCATTCTTCAGGACAAAGCTTTTTTTTTAATTTTACCATAGGCCTGTATGCTCTTACCTGCTTACACACTGATCCTATTCCTTTATTTATGTAGGTCCATGTTCATCTTAAGAAGCTTATTGGGGGTTCCTAAAAAATAATAATAATAATTACATAAGAACTCCAGGGTTTTACATCAAATGGATTAAATGCATGTCCCACATTTAAATAATTCACGTTTGAGTAGGTGAACACTCTTTTTTTTTTACATTCAACTTTATTATTTTGAATTCCATTAATTTTACTGAAATAATTTGAAGAAAATACATGGCTTTAGGAAAGTAATTTTGGTTTACGCAATACGGGCCTTTCTGACTGGAAGGCAGCCAACTAATTCTTACGGTGATATATTGGTGAAGGGATTTCAATCATTTCTGATATTGTTTTTGTGGGAAGGTGCTTCTACTTCTTCCTTTCAATCTATATGCTTCTGATTCCGGAATGTTTGTAATAATAACATCTGTTTCCGACTCAATCTGGTGTTTACTCTTAGCTCTTACGGCATCCCTTTCACTTCAAAGCACGATAATGTTATTTAAATAAAACAACATTTCAATTTGCTAGCCTCCTGTAAAAAATATAACCTCTATAAGAAAGTAGAACATGGAATATTACCCTCTGGTCAAATGGCCAATTCAAAATTGGCCTTACTTGATGATACCAATCTTATTACGTACTATGTTGTGATGAAGAATAAAGTTGGTAATTCTTTTAGACAACTAGAAACTTAGGATAGGAACAAGTGTCAATTAAAATAAATTTTACTTGAATGAAATATTTTTGGTAACATGTGTAATAAATTGCCAATGGAGACCTTTTGGACTTAATGAAAGATTTAGTCAAATGATCTTTAATCCTACTCAGGAGATACAAAAATTACGTCTGTTCAAAATTATGTGTATATCTCTCTCTCTCTCTCTCTCTCTCTCTATATATATATATATATATATATCTGTTTATTCGGATAGACAAATTCGATCCATCTATTATCTATCTATCTATTATTGCAAATAAAAATACCCATAAATGATGCTATATAAATATTATCTATAAATAACGGTTATGTTGAAGAAAATTATACTTGAATGAAATATTTTTGGTAACATGTGTAATAAATTGCCAATTGAGACGTTTTGGATTTTTTGAAAGATTTACTCAAATGCAGATCAACAACTGATGGGTAGTCACAATGGAGGCCGAAATATACAACACCTTCATCCAACAACAAGAAAGTCCGGGACAATTGGCATTTAATGTGGTCAGAAGTGCCCCTCACAAATAAGTTGAGAACTATAAAACATTCTCCAGGGAAGTGGTGTAGCTCCTACAGAGGAAACCGAAGAGAGGAGCTAGTGACAACAAGACTTCGCATAGGACACACAAATTATACACATATCCATCCGATTACAAAAGACACTGAACCACTATGCGAGCATTGTAATGTTCCGTTCACTATCCAGCATCTAGTAGAAGAATGTCAAGCTGCCCAAACTACATTGGAAGACAATGGAATCCCCCAAACATAAAAATGGCATTACAAGGCTCATCCCAAGCAATAGATAAAATTATTCTTTTCCTAAAGCAGCTGTCACTTTATAATAAAATTTAAGAGACAACAATTAGAAGAATAGTTTATAAGATGCATACACTACATTCAAAAGTGAAAATTGTTTTGTTAGGTACATAATAAGTCCTGTTTTTTTGAAACTAATTGAAAAAAATATTGTATTTGTGTGTACATATAAGGATAAGTAAATGTGAGTATATGCATATACATATATATATATACATACATATATGATGTTTGTGTATATGTATGTATATAGTGAGATTACTCAAGAGGGAAAAAGGAAAAAAAAATGCAGTGGGTATGTATGTGTGAGTGTGTGATGAATTGATTATAATCACTTGTAAAATAAAAAACATATAATAGATAAGTACATGAAACCATCCATGTAAAACTAATTTCACTGATAAAAAGAAAGAGACGCCATCAGTAGCAACCTCCACAGACAGCAATATCAGTACCATACAAAATGAAGAAAACTACCCCTACCAAGTGAAGAAAGAAAAGTCCATCAATTGAGATACTACAAGCTAAGGACCTGAAGAAGAAATGACAGCTCTTGCTAACATGACAGCTTCAGCCTGCTGGCTTTAAACAAGGTTGCTAGCAGTATTATTGCCTTGGTGGCTCCATCAATGCAGGTGATGAGGGCGAAAAGGGAGGCTAGACCCTGAACTTGCAGAATTCTGATAATCCAAGGTGGCTTTCATCTATTTATTTATGTATAAAAAAAAAAAAAATGCAGTAAGTGTATGTATGAGTAAGTGTGTGAGTATATGTGATAAAATGATTTAAATTAATTGAAAAAAAAATAAATAAAAAAATATATAAATGGATAAATAAAATAAATAATAAAAAAAAAACTGAAAAAAGTACATACATTGTCAGTCGTTTAATTGTAATATTAGCTAATTGTATTACCAGTAGAAAATAAGTACTTTTAAGAAAGAAAACATATGTTTATATAAAATAATATATAACGAAAAAAGAGTATTAATATATAGGATAAGTAATCTTAGATTTAGTTAATAAATAATTGTATAAATTAAATATATATAATTATACTAGTAAATTAAATACCCTTAGGATATGGTAAGAGCTATATATACAATCTATTAGTTGATATTATTTACGACATAAAGTAAAACAGACATTTGTAAACAGCATCATTCTAATATAAAGGGCATAATAACCTAGCTGTTGATTGCCCAAAACACATTAATCCTAATCCTAAATTGACAATTGAGACCTTTTGGACTTTTTGAAAGATTTGCTCAAATGATCTTTAATCCTACTCAGGAGATACAAAAATTACGTCTGTTCCAAATTATTTGTACATACATACATATATATACATATGTCTGTTAAGTCGGCTAGAAAAATTGTATGTAAGCAATCTTATTGCAAACAAAAATACCCATAAATGATGTTATATTAATATTATCTATAAATAACGGTTATGTTAAAATAAATAGTACTTGAATGAAATATTTTTGGTAACATGTGTAATAAATTGCCAAGTGAGACCTTTTGGACTTATTGAAAAAAAAATAGTCAAATGATTTTTAATCCTGCTCAGGAGATACAAAAATTACGTCTGTTGGAAATTATATGTATATATTTACATGTGTCTGATATGTCGGCTAGAAAAATTGTATGTAAGCAATCTTATTGCAAACACAAATACCCATAAATGATGTTATATAAATATTATCTATAAATAACGGTTATGTTAAAACAAACTGTACTTGAATGTAATATTTTTGGTAACATGTGTAATAAATTGCCAATTGAGGCATTTTGGACTTTTTGAAAGATCCTACTCAGGAGATACAAAAATTACTTCTGTTCCAATCCACTAATTTCATATTAATAATAAACTGCTATATCACAAGCCTATTTACCCTAAGCTTATATATTGAATACTCTTTTCAAGGCACCTTTATTATGCATGATACATGCGAATTCTTTGCGTCTTAAAGTCATTACTTTTACGTAACTTTACGTTGTAATTCTTAAATGTTTACTCCCATACTCGATAGTAACCTTTTCTACCTACACTAAATATTATATTTGTTCGTATTTGTTATTGCCCGAATTCGGACTGGGAATTTTTGGTGTTTAGAGAGGGGGGGGGTCACGAAAATTCAAAGCATATCCATTGTTATGTGCCGAATCGTAATATGTGGTTTTCTTTATTTCCTTGTTTTCAACCTTCAGTACCTCCCTGCCACCCGCTTCCCTTTTACTCATATTGTTTACTTAGAAATATACAATATTATTTGAGATGATGTCACAAGTATGCTAGCCTGCACGTGGGATATCTGCTTAGTTTACGCAGCCTCTGCGTGACGCCTGTCACGGTTATATTTGTTCTACCCCAAAAAGAAACATATATATCAAATTGTTCCTTGAATATATTTTTCAATATTAAAATGTTATTTTGTAGAATGAAATTTTAATTGAAACAAATATTTGCGCTGTTGTGAAATAATGTCTTATAGAAATCCAATTAACCAATTATTTGGCAAATCATAGAGACTTACGAGAATGGTTGTAAATTCTTTAGTGTCAATGTTAAATATAGTTCTAAAAGATTCTATATTTCTTCTTCATATTCATTCCCCCAGCTAACATTGGATAACACAGCTAGTTCATAATAAAAAAAGGGATTTAGACATTAAAGTTGACAGGATCATTAGGCTTAACCGCAAAAGATACGTTGTGTTGCTTTATCGTAAGCTTCCTCATATTTCGTCAGATGTTACTGCCTGTCAGATCCAATCGAAATCGGAAACGTTGGTGGCCTGCCTATTAATGATTTTCGGCTGATAGATTGAAGTTGGTACGCTTTCATGTGGTGAATTTTGATAGTAAATTCCTTTGTGTTGGAGTGAATGGGGTTGAGCCGGGCGGTGAAGGCTCCCTGTGTGTATGTGTTCCGGGGAGATGATGGGCGGAGGGTATAGGTTGCACAGCTTACAGAGGGAGGCAGCTAGCAATCAATATGGGAAGGACAATAGACTCGCGTTAATTAACCACCAACAAAGGTTCCCAATCTACGAAAGTAAGTGTATATGGGTGATTCTCAAACATGGGGTAACACTCACCTGAAACCTGCTCTGAAGAAAATATACACAAAGCGTATATGACATAAATCACGAAAATGTTATAATAGAATTAATTTTGAACAATATAATCCTCTTAAGAGTACTTTCCATTACTCATATTTATGTCAAATGACATTAGAAAATGTTCGTCGGACAGGGTCTGCTTACAATAAGCAGATTTCTCAAATCTTGAAATGACAAACTGTTCATCTCATCTCACAATCAATTTTCTATGAGTAGAAGTGTGGGGGTTCACTGACGACTGATTAGTAAAAAATTAAAATGCTAGTTGGACATCAGATGTTTATTGGCTGAGGTACTTAACGTGAATATCAAATGAGTAGAACTATATTACATATGCCGGCGCTGCGTTAACTAAGCAGATTTCCCACGTGCGTCACATATTTGCATTTATCTCAAAAACGTAAAAGTTCAATTAGAACAATATTTGGTATTTAGGCTTCAAAGGAAAATAATAATAATAAATAATAAATGCAAATATCTTGGTTAATAATCAAGATATTGTAAAAATGTATATAACGAAATTTGCGGAACATTACATTTGCAATAAGGTTGATTCTTTACAATTTTTCGATCTAACGCATAACCATGGAGATATTTAGAATTTTCGAATCAATCATTTCCTTTAAGAGAAATCTGTTGGAAAACTGTTTTTTATTTAGTTTGTTTTTATAGCACTATTAAACTCTAAATACTGAGCGTGGTAACTATCAAGCAAATACTGAGCTCTACAGAAACTATAATCTTCTTTGATAACGTTTCAGCGAACATTTTTGTATGTAAAGGTTCATTGAAATCCAAATTTGACATTTAAATTATAAATAGATTCATGATGAATGAGTTTATTTGTGATTTGAGATGAATGGGAGTAGGGATTTAGGGGCAGCTGAAAACTAAAAAAATGCATTTATCTGGGTCAATATTCGATGTAAAAAAAAATTATTTTCTTATATCGTTTCCAAACTCGATAATTAAACGTTTTATGTAAAAAAAAGGGAAGTTCTAAAATTGGACCGGGGGGAGGGGGTTTGGAGGGGAATTTCGAAAATTTGTAATATCTTCATTATTATGTGTCGGATCAAAACTTGTATATAATCAATTTTATTGCAAATGTTATGTTTTATAAGTGTTGTTACATAAGTGTTGTTTTCTCTAAATTGAATATTAACCGAGATATACCAAACTATAGTTTTCGGTCATGAGTAAGCCCTCACTCGTACTCATGCCTTATTATCAAAAAGCTGTTATATTATAAAGCACTTTATTTGAATCGTAATTACCGAATATTGTTCTCATTGAACTTGTACGTTTTGAGATAAATGCAAATACGTGACACACGTGGGAAATCTGTGTAGTTAACGCGTCCCCTACGTGATGGCCTATTTTTTTTTGTTTCAGCCTTCTATTAGCTACTCATGTAATTCTCACTATTCAGTAATTATATCACTAATCACCTAACGACCAACGTAAATTTAACGTAGCAGTAGCTTAGGCTTCTTATTAATGGACAATTGGAAAGCATGTGTGAATTCTGCTTAGGCCACTTTCTATCTGGTCTCGTATCATGGATTCTTTTTTAAATCATTTTTTCATGAATGGTTCAAGTAGTCTCTAGCTTAATTTCCTGAGGAATTCACGGACATTAGTTTTGTCTGTCACCTTGAATTTGTATCAATGGGCATTTCAGGATGTAGGTAGGATGAAAGAATTGGCTACGCTTCCACTGTAACAGTTTATTAAAAGAACAGCGCGCTTTCGATGCAGTGCATCATCGTCAGTGCCCGAAGGTCCTGGATGTTGACCTGACGGCTCATGGTGCTAGACTCAATTGTTACAGAGGAAGCGTTGCCAATTCTTTCATCTACCTACATTAAGAAGTCACTTCCGCCTGTCTGAACGCCAACTCAGGGTATTTGAGGAAATTGTGCGAAACCGCGTGTCACGAGTATGTAGCTGGCAGGTGGTAGGCTGGAAGGGGAGGGAAGGGCAGGTTGAGAGAAACAAAACCAGCGGAGGGGGTGAGGGCTGGCTAGAACTATTTGTCCAAGGAAATTAGTGACTATTGACTGACTGGCCGTGGCGGCGATGGTAGATGTGCCGGGAGAAGGCGCTCGTCCCGTACAAGTGTTTCCCTTTAGCCAGGCGACGTTATGTTTAGACAGGGGTGTCATTCCGCAAAGCAAACATCCCCCATACCCCTCTCCAATCCCTCCCATATTCTCCCTTTCCCTTTCCCTTATCCTCACCTCTTCCATCCTTCACTCTTACTCATAATCCACTCCAATGATGTGGACGTTTACTTGAGAAAGCTATTTCGGTAATAATTTTAATTCAGGGAACAATTGTTTACACCCATCGGGAATCAACCCAAGGGTATCTACTACCCAGTACATTAGCCACTTCTAGCTTCACGTATGATTACTGCTTCTTGAGAGAATTTCCTCTCCCCAAGGTAACACTTACTTAGTTTTGTTTAAGAAGTGTAGTAATTACAAAAACTTCCGTTTTACAGATTTTAAGGGAATTATTCGTTTTAACCCTTCCTGGAGCCATTTTGACTAGTTTCGGCGTCACGTCTGTACTTATGTACGTACCTAGAATATTCAAATATCCTATTTGGGATTATTGTAACTCCTAGTTGTGCACCACCTTTTAGCAGATTTCCCTTAAGGGAAATCAGCTATTGAGGTCGTACTCATGACGCGATTTTTGAAAAAAATCCTGAAATGTCCATCGATCCTACCCAGGAGATGACGAAAATGAGTTCCGATCAAAATTATATATATAAATATATATATATATATATATATATATATATATATATATACCAAACTCCATGTTTATTTGTTTTATGTAAAAAGGAAGATCAAGTTCGTTAATTGCCGAAATCGGAGGGGTATTTTGAAAATTCGAAATATCTCCCTTACTATAAGTCGGATCGAAATATTGTATAGAACCAATCTTATTACAAATTAAATGTTCTACAAATATTGTTCTATACATATTGTCTGTATCTTGAGTATTAAGAGAGATATTTGGATTTTATTTGGGGTTTTCAGCCCTCAGCAAACCCCCACTTCTACTCATGTTAAAATAACAATACTCGGTTATGTAATAAACCACATTATTCGAACCTTAAATACCAAAAATTGTTTTCAAGAGACCTTTATTATACGACATATATGCAAATATGTTCTGGTGACCTTTCCACGTCTTAAGTTTTTGGACTACTTAAATTTGATCGATTGAGATCAAAATTATCCTGATTCATTTTAAATTACAGTACTAGATATAGTAAATAGTTTTCAATCAGATTAATATTATATTCTGATGTATTTCAGTAATTGTTTTTCTTGCGGGTGAGAGTCGGGTTGGCAGATCTGGTTGTTTACATTTGTGAAGATTTATCTATTATTAAACTGCACGCGGGAGTTTACTCAACCCCTGCATGACGGACTTTTTTCATCAAAATCGACATCATCGAAAATGGAGTGCGAAGAATTACAAGTTTTATCGAACTTCTTTTTTTGTTAATAATAAAAAAATATAAATTAGTATTATTATATCGTTTATAAGGTTCAAATGGAATGATTTTACATGAAGTGCAACTAAATATACCGTTTATTTAATTTAATAGGAGTACAAGGAACCCATGTGATACCCAACAACTAGTTTTAGTGTTTCTCGCAATTGGTATTCTTATTTTTCGTTCTTATTTGTTGTTTATGGACATTAAGAAGTCTTAAACAATAGAAATAATGGGCTATACTATATTTTATCGATTTTATGGTTGTAATACTAATCTATTCTCAATTTAGGCTATTAAACTAACGGAAACTTATAAATAGGATGCGTTGTCGTCATGGCTCTCACTTACTGTTACTGCCTCTATATAAGATATACTTATTTGATTTAATATTATATTGAACGTGGATATTATATGCACATAATTAAAAAACAATAAAAGGGCAGCATGATACTACGAAGAAAAAAAATATGACTACTGGGATAAAAACTGAACCTTCTTTTCTTACTCTCAGCTCAGTTAAACGTTAGTTATTAGCACAATGAAACTGGGATAGATATGACGACACTTTTTATTAGCGCAGAGAGAGAGGGAGACCGATAGAGTGAAAGGAGGAGACCGAGGGCCACTCACGCGAACCAGCTCATGCAAACACTTTTCTTTATATTCTTCATCTGCACTGTAGGGTCGTTCACGCCCGAACTCAGTTGTACTTTAAACAAATTTAAAAATGGTAAGCTCGCGTCGAAAGCTCTGGCCTGTAACGACAGTCACTACCGATAGATTTGACAATGAGAAAGAAGAAGTGTTGTAAAAGTTGAGAAAATATTAATTTGTATTTTTAAACACGTTATAAAATTTCAATTTTGGACAGCTCATTACGCATAATAGGTCCGCATTCTCCCTCCCTCTGGCGAGTAGTACTATAATTCTATACTGCCTGACAGTCCATTCCAACTCCTCATACCGCTGTAGTAATACTGCTTTGAACCATTTTGTTTGGGGTTGCCATTTTGATTCTTCTCCATCCATATTAATCCTCTACATCTTCGAACATTTTCGTGCTCTTCTCGGGACAGCTGGACGCACATATTACTTCCTTGCACTGATCAAAAGATGTATTGCAATCATGAAAAATAGCACATTCAATTTTTCAGAGGGGTTTAACAGCGGACACTTCCTGAACCAATTGTTTCTAGTTTTGGAGTAAGCTTGGGTGTGTATGCATGTACGCATCTCGCGTGACAAAAACGACTAGCCTCAGCATGTTTAAATTTTACATTTATGACTTTTTTAATGTATAGTACATGTGGTACATTCTCCTTTCATCGAAATCGACTGAAGAGGGGTGTGGTTACGGGTGCAAAGTTCAATGAAGCTATTAGATGTAAAACACGATTGTATACGATATTTTTTGGTTTACACGAAACCACGTCCTAGGACTCTTATGATCCGATTGCAATAGAACGGAGATATCGCATATAACTTCAAGATGAAATTATTTTAAATGAAGTGCAGCAAAACAATTCTTTTTACTTTTAGTAAATTTCCCTTACAGGAAATCAGCAATTGAGGTTTTATTCATGACGAAAATATTCCTCATATATTCATCGATCCTGCCCAGGAGATGACGAAAATGAGGTCCGTTCAAAACTATATATATATATATATATATATATATATATATATATATATATATATATATAATATTTTTCTGTTATCGCTCAAGCGGTCGCAATTTTTGTTATATCGTTTCCAAACTCGATAATTAAACGTTTTATGAAAAATAAAGGCAAGTTCCTAAAGTGCTTAAATCGGGCCGGGGGGGGGGAGGGGGATTAGAAATTTGGTGAAATTTCGAAAAAATTTAATATCTTCATTATTATGCTCCCGATCGAAAATCTTATTGCAAATTAACATTATGTACATTTTTTCACTATCTTGAATATTAAACGAGAAATATGCATTTTTTAGTATTCGGCCTTCTGTAAACCCCCACTCTCACTCATGTCATATTTACAATATGCTGTTATATTATGAAGGACTTTATTTGAAGCCTAAATACCAAATATTGTTCTGATTGAACTTTTCCGTTTTGAGAGAAATGCAAATACGTGACGCACGTGGGAAATCTGCTTAGTTAACGCTGCCCTTGCGTGACGGACTTATTATATTTAACTCAATCGGAGGTCTTCACATCAGGTTTTTTATGTGTGTGACAAATTTCACTTAGATGTCTATCGTATCATAGTTTTATAATGTGGTTATACTACTTATAACCATTTGTAAAACCTTTAACACGTTGACTGCGGAGATTTTCAACAACATTTTTCAGTGGGGCGGAAACTTTTTTTTTTGTTAATTAGTTTCGTTTTACTTTACTTTAACTGTATATTATAAATTGTATCTTTTAATTGTTTTCCGAGAAAAAACCGCACAACGACACGTTGTCTTTAACTGCACCGGGAAAGCACCATACTCCCTAGCCGTAGTCTAATAATGTAATTCAATAGTGTAACATTATTTTTATGATGATTTATTAATTATTTAAATTTAACGAGTGCATAGAAGGTATTATTGTATTTTTCAAGTTATAAAGAAAAAGTTCCATCAAAACGCATTTCAACCTTTTTTGCTACCTGAATTGAAAATTCTTGAAATAAAATAACGGTTCTAATAAACCCACTAACAATAGCTAACTGATTTTTTCCATTATATGGTTTGAGTAAAAAAAATATAAATTATAAATTTTTTAAAAATAATTTTATAACGTTTTTAGTTATTATATTTTTACTTAGAAAACCGTAAAATTAAACAATAAAGACATTGTTCAGAATCGCTGATTGATGAACTATTATTCAGTAATTTATTATTGATTTTTTTATTTATATTTCGTAAAATATAAAACAATTTGGAATTGTAAATTCGGGTTTGAAATAATATTTTTCCAACAAAATAGGCTTGTTTTAATTCATTTAGCTACTTTTTAAATATATATTTATCATTAGCAATTATTATTAACGATAACTTTAAAGAAAATAATCATTCAAACTTACCTTTTTGTAAAATAGTCGAAAACAATTAAAAAAAACAGAGAATCTTGTGGCAAAGAAGCAATTCTCTCAAGGACCTCTTTTACTGTGCTAGAGTCAAATATGGAATAGTTTGGGAAATACTGGAGCAATCCCCACCCATTTAATTTTGTCTTATGACCTGACGACAACCTGTCGGGGCCCGCCCCTGAGAACAACTCACGAAACCGGCAACGTGTCGTCAGCCGCAGTCAAAGTGTTAAGATGAAATTCTGTTATAAATATTATTTGTATTGATAGGTTTGTAGATTTGTTGAGGGCTAGGAAATAGGAGGAACGGAAAATTTAATAGAAAAGAGAGAAGACGTATGGAATGCTTCAAGATGGTAAGTGATCCGTTCTCACCACTCTCAAGAATCCTACTCATTCATCATTGAAGAAAGCAGGCATTTTTCTGAGGAGGGCCAAGTAGAATCACCTTACTCCCCTATCTCTCTTACTGGAACCTATTAGCAGTTCTTTAAACCTTCCCCATCCGCCACTGATCCTATTGCTTTTTCTGACCCTTCCTCCCCCCCTGATTTATACTTGCAATTCCTTAGTAGCTGGAAGTAGCAAAGCTATTATATTCTCCGTGAAAGGCAAGTTTAGAGTCACTATCACAAATACACACAATTTCTTACGGAACTTGGACAACCAGGGCATTATTTAACAAGATTTAAAATTCAAGACAATGACAAATGTACTTGCGACTCACAGACAACACTAACGTTTTTACATTTACTTTATGACTGTTCAACAATTAATCAAAATAGATCAAATTTAATAATGAACATAATTTCAAAAGGAGGTAATTGGCCAGAACCACCTCATATTATATTTAACAAATATAATATAGAACTTATAAAGTTTATCAAAAGTATGAATATGGATGTAGCAAAAATACATTAGAATGTAAAGTTGATTGTGAGGAATGGGAATTATAATTTAATATATTTACCTTACATAGATTCGCAAATTAAACGTCGGTTGAGTTTAACTTCAATTGATTTGTTTTTCTTGTTCTTATTTTATTTATTTATTTATTTATTTTTATTAATTTTATTTGCAATTACCTTACTTATTTTAATAATTTATTTTATTGCTATTATTTTTTTTGTATTAGCAGATTTCCCTTACGGGAAATCAGCTATTGAGGTCGTACTCATGACGCGATTTTCGAAAAATGTCTTCAAATGTCCATCGATCCTACTCAGGAGATGACGAAAATGAGGTCCGTTCAAAACTATATATATATATTTGTCTCTTAACACTCTAGCGGTTGCAATTTTTGATTAATCGTCACCATACTAGGTATTTAATAGTTTTATGTAAAAAGAAAGATCAAGTTCGTTAATTTCTGAAATCGGACCGGTGGGAGGGAACTTAGAGGGGAGAACTCCGAAAATTCGAAATATCTCCGTTACTATACGTCGGATCGAAAACCTGTCCGAACCTGTAGAACCAATCTTATTGTACATTAAATTTACTATAAATATTGTTATATACATTTATTCTCTATCGTAAATATTAACCGAGATATTTACATTTTTATTAAGTGTGTGCAGATAACGGACGAGATGAGATTGGCTGATGTTTGTTCTATTCGTGATTCCGCCGAAAGCTAGTTCGGCCGTTTCCGTAACTGTCCGGCTCTCGTGAAATTGGTATAAAGACACGTTACTACTACTGTTACTAGTATGCAGATTTCTCTATTGTAAAACATCGCGTGGGAAATCTGGTTAGTTTACGCAGCCCCTGCGTGACGGACTTTTTCACTATTATGTCTGGTTATTAACTGAAGTACTTGCATTTTTTTTTATTTTCGGCTTTCAGTAAACTCCTACTCCTACCCATTTCATGTTAACAGAAAATTGTTATATCATGAAGCTCTTTATTTGAAGCTTAAATACCAAATATTGTTCTCACTTAACTTTTTGAAATAATGCAAATATGCGACGCACACGTGAAATCTGCTAGGTAAACGCAGCACCTGCGTAACCGATTTTTATAATGCTCAAAAATTGATTAAATTGATTTTCGGTCTCTGCTAAAATTCCCCTCCCCTTAGTCTAATTCGATCAAAAGTAGAGGTAAATAACTAGAAATTACAACTATCTTAAGTAAGAAAAGTCAACAATATAGGATAGCCTGGCTTCAGTTATGCGAGGTACGTCCAGAGATGAAGCTGATACTGGTCAAAATTGGTTCAGGGTGGATCTAAAGGGATAATACCCTTTGAAACTAGAAAATCATATTTTTTTTTTTCCAATTTACTCAATATCTATAATCTTCCTCCTTCACTTTGTGTAAGGAAGTGAACCTCTTCAGTTTTCTTCCAAAGAAACGCAATCAGTGCCTTATCTGCAATTCTTCCCGAAAAAGTTTCCAAAAAAAATAAATAAACTCAGTGAGAGGGTAGTGGAATGGCCGAAGAAAACAGAAATAAGGCGAGACACGCCACTCCCATTTGCAACGTTGCTGGCTCAACCCTCGCTCCTCTGCCTAAATCACCTCCTCGCATTCGCATTCAATCCCCATTGAGATTCTTCCCTTTGTCCAAGAGGCTCTTTCCTTTAACTTTTCTCCGGGCCCAAATTGCGGAACAATACCCCCCGTGGCTCTTTGTTAGCCTAACACTTGGCCCATTCCGGAAATGATAATTCCTTCAATTAGCCCTCTGGCTTTCCTGAAATTACCATCCCCTGGAAGCTCCCTCCCTCGTAGGCCCTCCTTGGCCCGATTTTAAGAGGGCAATCAAAGGGCACTCAACTTTATAATTGCTGAAACAAATTGAGGAAAAATGCTCTTTCGGGGTTCATGGATTCGTCGGTGGGAGCTTTCATTATGAGGTAGTCAGTGAAGCATTGTTTTTACCGAAATCATTTACGATAAACATTAATCTACTCTTCTTTTAATTAAAGATAACCCATTTCTAAAATGAATCATGGTCAAAGGCCTCATCATTATTTGGAATTGCAGATAATAGCCTTTTGCTCTCAATTAAAGAACAGATATTTATTTCATTTTCCTACTCTTTTGGGTTGAGCCAGAATCTTCTATCATTTGCTGTTCAAACATTTGTTGTTATATATTTTTCATTATTGAATATGTACATATAGATCAATTAAACATTTTCGAGTTTTGACTTGAAAATCGTATTTGATGACGTCATTATATTTATACTTATACCTATTTAAATGTATCTGATACAGGAAAAGTTCAATGAACACAATATTTGGTATTTATTCAGTGGTTCATGTTATAACAGTTTATTGTGAGTCGGAGTGGGGCTTTACCGAAGGCTGAAAATTGAGTTTAATGAAGAAAAAAAACATAGAATAGAACAATAGACCATTAAATTGTCAATAAGACTGCTTCTGTATACTATTTGATCCGAGAACAGAGATATTTCGATTTTTCGAAATCCCCCCCCTGTAAACCCCCACTCTCCCACGATTTCAGCCAACAACGAGCTTGATCTTTATTTTTACATTAAACAATGATGTAAATATCGAATTTGGTAACGATCAAATAAAAATTGCGACAGCGCTAACAGACACACACACACACACATACATATATATATAATTTTTTGTAGACCTCATATTCGTCATCTCAGAAAAAATGAAAAAAAGTATCGGACATCGGATATTTAATAGCGGAGATTTTTATAGTTTTCGAAATTCCATCTCTAAACCTCCGCTTCTACACGTCCGATTTCAGCTATTAACGAACTTGATCTTTGTTTTTACATAAAACCTTTAAATATCAAGTGTCAGTTGTCGTCTCCTGGGAGGGGTCAATAAACATTTGACGAACGTCGTTAAAATCGGAGTCATGGAAGCATTTATGTGTTTATGGCGCTTTTCCGAAAAGACTTTGAAAGAATTGAGTGAATATATTCTTTAGAAGCGTCAAAGAAAAGCCATTAAGAAAGGATAGAGAACTCGAGAACCTAGACCTATAATTAATTTGCATGTGGTGAGTGGGGGTGTAGGAGTTTATGTTTGGAAACGTATATTTAATTAATTACATTTAATGTCGGGTGGTGATGCCCCGGTAAATTAGGGGTGATAATGACGTTTGTATTTACGACACTCAGGAAGATATAATCCCATCCTCAGTGTCGTAAATACTTGGTATTTTGGAGTGCGCGAATTTCAACACCTCATTACTCATCAGCCACAAAATTTGTTTATGTGCCAGTAAGTTTTATTAATCGTCGACCATCAAAACTTTAATGACAATTGCAGTATTATAGTGAGTTCGTTATGGGTGATGACCGCCAGAACTATGGCCATTAAATAACATCTTGGGCATTATAAAGTTTATTATACTTGAGAGTTGAAGATTCAAGCAACTATAACTTGCAGACATCGGCGGCATTATAATTCAGAATATTTCCCCTGCACACCCCTTGAACCTATGGCTCATAAAATGGGGGAACGTGGATTGGATATATTTTGGGGCAGTTTCAGCGGAGTGGTCATTATTGTTGGGTTTCCAGGCCTGGTTATAAAATATTAAAAGGCGACCTATCAAAATACACGTCTGCAAGGAGCATCATTAGGAGTCTCCGGATGCCCTCTTCTCCAATTCAACTTTACTGCCCCCTTTTCCCATTGTTGCGAAATGGAGCTTTATGCTTTCGCGGCTCTAAACGTTTACTTCGGGGTATTATTCCGTATGATCATATAATATCAACCGCGCACTAGTAAAGCACTCTCACCTCTTTAACTATTTGGAACGCTTTTATGGATTAAATATAAAATGGGCTCCTGATAAGAATACATATATGGAATATGGTTAAAATTAGCATAACTCAGCGGCCAAGTGTTTCATTCACAGATATAAAAATCGGATATGGGCAGACTCATGACTTCCTTAGTAAAAAAATGTTATTTATTAACGTCCACTTTATGCTACCACGGTATTAGTTGTACTCCTATTAAATTAAAATAAAAAAAAAGGTTTTTTTTGTACTTCGTTTAAAGTGATATGCGATATATCAGTTGAACAACCTCGGAACAAAAAAATCAGAGATCGTAATTTATAGATCTTTTCATGATAAACTAAGAAGGTCATTTAAAACTCCTGTCCTCCTCTGGCCAAGATATTTGGAACTTTATTGTTACCTTTTGCTACTCTAATCGTTTTCGATTAAACGGAGAGGCGCTCAAGTAGCTCTCAGACTAAAAATGAAATTTTGGATACCGAAATATTTTTCGATTACTCTTTGTACGAAGTAAAGGAAGTGAAAATGTATTTAAACATTGTTAAGTGATCTCCAGCTGTCCGCGGTGGAACTAGGTCTTCACTGCTAGGAATTAAGTGTTACATTATTTGTTATTTTAAGTCAATTATTATAGTGTCCTTTCACATCTCTTGGAAAGAGAAACGAAAGAATAATTGGTACTGATACAAATTTATTAACGTTTATATTATTAGAGTTGCGTACCTTTTTGAGGATTAAGTTTATCTCCTGTTCCATAATATGGGAGATGTCCTTTAATACTAATTCGTATTTTATTCAGATCCCATAGGAACTGTTTCCAGGCCGTGGGAGCTATGAAGAGCGTTTTTTGTCCCTCGGTTTTTGCTCCAACCCTTTGTTATTTCCACAGTCCATGAGGCCTTTATTCATGAATTAATAATCCCTGCAATAAGATACCTAGATTTTCTCAAATTAGCCTAAAACTCTTCTTACATCAACCAGTCTTTTTCCCTTTGATCCCGACATGCTTCAGTAATGAGTGTTCACCAAAAGGTTTAAAGGATTCTAGTTGAGGCTAACATCTGCAGAATTTATCGTAATTGTATTAAAATTGTAATTGTTAATTATTGATATATTTGAAAGAGGTTAAATATATATATATAAAACAATAAAGTATGTTTATTTTGAAATTTGAAATAATTTACAAGTTAAATCTACAATTAAGTTATCATAATAATATTTTTCCTTATACTATATATAACATACATAAACATGGACTCATAAGTCCGTCTGTTTAGTTCGGCCATTATTTACTAAATTATTAATCAGCATGATTGATTATTGATATATAGATATATTAACATAATATTACAATATTCTAAATAAAACAAGTAATCTTTTATAAGAATTCTATCTTTAAAAATCAACAAAAAATAAACTAATTATTAATATTTATTTACAAATAAAAGAAAAAAAATAATAAATAGAAAAACTTATTACCATTATACTCAGCTACTAGTAACTTCCTATATCTCTGTGTAACACATAGATATTTATAAAGGGCCTGCCAATCTTTGCCATTCAAAAACAAAATAAATTCATTTTGGCTAAATTTTGATGAGCCAAGGAACTGTTTTCTAAATCCACTAAGCACTGGGCATACTGCTATAAAATGATATGTATTTTCTAATTCATTCATATTACATAAGGAGCATATCCATAGGCCTTCAGTTCTACATACTGAATAATTCAGATTTAACATTTCCCCCCTTGCTTTCATTATAAGGCTTGTGAAATGTAAACTATTATTGCTATTCAAATAACTATTACTACCTAAAATTACATCGAGATTCTTGTAATTAGAGTGAAACCTAGAATGATTTGCCTTTCCCAACATTTCTTCAATAAATTGCAACCTCAATTTTTCCAATATTATTTCTATTTTCTTATTCCTACTTCCTTGCTCTTTAATCCAGCTACAATTTACACCCAGATACTCCTGGCTGATATTTTCAATACTCCTAAACCAATTAGCCTGTTTTTCAATTATATGCTCAGCAATTATTCTGGGCCAACGATGACTTGGGAGGTTTAATGATCTAATTAAATAATTTAAGAATAATTTAAGGGTGAAAAAGTAAAGAGGGTAACGCTTAGTTTCCAAAAACAATATATAATCTGGACAGTTTTTTGGAAGTGCAAACATCTTTTTAATGAAGTATTTTTGAATTAATTCAACCTCAATATATTTTTCATAGCCCCAGAATTGTGCACCATAGCACATAACTGCCCTTGAAGTAGATTCAAATACACTATACTTGGACTCGAGTGGTATATTTTTATTAGTGATAAATGTGTGCCATGTTGAATTAATTCCAAATTTGACTGTATTGATCTTTTCTCTGAAGTGATGTTTCATTACCAGTCGAGGAGTGAGTAGTATACCTAAATATTTATATTCATTTACTACCTCTAATTCTGAGCCCCTAAAATACCATTTTTTTTTTTTTTACTTTCCTCTTTTTCTGAATATCATAATTTTTGATTATTGCAAATTTATTGTCAAATTCCATAGGGCACAATATTCACTAATTTTCTTTGTCATATATTACAGAACTTCAGGTTCCTCAGCCAAAAATATGATGTCATCGGCATGCATTAAACAATTAATTTTAACTCCGGCAATAAATATACCACCACCTAAAAAATATGGAATATCATTAATATAGTATATATATATATATATATATATATATAAATCAGGTGACGTTAAACATCCCTGCAATAAGCCTTAGATTGTTTCAAAGTCTTGAGTAACTCCTTTGTCTGTCCACGCAGATTTAGTGTTTTTATATAAAGCTTGTAAAATATTTATAAATTTTGATGAGAGTCCTATAGTTAACAGCTTATAAAACAATGCTCTTCTGTCAGGAGAGTCAAATGCAGACTTGAAGTCGACAAAAAAGCAGTATAGTTTTTTTCCTTTTGGGGGCAGTTTTTATTTTAATTATATTGAATAATGTAAATAGATCATCCACTGTCGAATATGATTTTCTGAAACTGGCCTGGTGTTCCTTCAATATTTTGTTATAGTCTTCCCATTGTTTTAGTCTCTGCTGCAGCAGTCCAGTGAATAATTTGGTAATACTGTCCATGAAACTCATACCTCGAATAGCTTCTTGTATCATTTTTATTTCCTTTTTTAAACAAAGGGAAAATTATGGATTTTTTAAAAGAATTTGAAATGTCTCCTGTGTCATAGATGTAATTAAAAGCTTCTAGGATTTTTTCTAAGAACATTTCAGGGCAGTATTATAAAATTCAACAGGGATTCTATCAAAGCCAGGTGCCTTCCCACTTTTAGCTCTACATAATACTGACCACAGTTCACTGAACTCAAAGGGAGCATCCAGAATATCATTATGAATCAGGGGTGGTGCATAAATTAAAGGGCTAGATTTTATTTCTGGATTTAATAACTTACTAAAGTAATCTCTCCATTCTTCGGCTCTTATATCTCCAACCTTATGAATAAATTTTTTATTGAAAGATTTAACTAAGTTCCAGAAATCCTTCCCATCCTTTACTGACAAATATTTGTCAGTGATCTCTTGGTAGTACTCTTTTTTCTTTTGCGAGCACACCTTTTTATATTTGTAATTAGCTTGTATGTATAAAAATCGTATCCATTTTAAATCACTTTTTCTAAATAATTTTAAAAGATTAAAGGACTTTGTCCTCAAAAGTTAGCACTCTTTATCATACCAAGGACTTTTATAGCACAGGCTATTGTTACTAACAATTGTTCTATTTCCCGTCCAAGAAGTATTTTTAATTAAATTTGTAATTTTAATTATATTTTCCTCTGCATTTCTAATTTTAAAATTATAATGCTCCATCATATTTTCCAAATTAATCTTAAAATATTTATCATCTATCTTCTTCCAGTTCAACTTTGGAAGTAGAGGGATAATGACATCATTTTTACTCACTTGTAGCTTCAGTGTTCATATGGGCATATGATCAGAATAAAAGTGTGGCATTACTGAAAAATCATCTATTAGTTCTAATAGTTCAAGAGATACACAACAGATGTCGTTGACAGAGCTACCATTTTCCTTAATGCAAGTAAACTCTCCATTCATATCTCCCAGTGTTCTTCCATTCAATATAACTAGATTGTTATCATCACACAGATTTAAAAGCGTTTCGCCTTTTTTATTTAAAATCAGATCTTTTGATTCCCTAAAATGCCTTATCTGATAATCTGGGTTTAATAATTCTTCTGGAATTGCCTGCTTATTAGCATATCACCAATTAACAAATATTTTGAATAAGGATTTATTGTTATTTATTGGACTTATTCTACTTCATTGAAATCCTCATCCCACCTCAACCCATTTATATACATAGGGAATATGTAAAAATCCAATCCCTCACTGACTTTACAATATAATAAAACTTACTATTATTTATTTCCATTATTCTAAAAATACTTAGCAAATCCCTGTCCTGTTTTATGCCAATCAAATAACCCCCCTTAGCCCTTCCAAAATCACTTTCTCTATTAGCTTTAACCCAGCGCAGAACAAAACCAGTAAAGTACTTTTCCACCCATTCAAAATCTTTACTCTTTACATGGGTTTCTATTAAACAGAAAATGTCAAAACTTATAACAAACTTAAAAAAAATCTAAATAGTTAATTTTATTTTTTCTACCAGATACATTATCAGATAGTATTTTAACTTGATTTAAAACTACCCTCACTTCCAGAGATGCCGTTGACCTTACTAGTTTTTTGAAATTGTAGACTCGATGCTGTCAACCTCATCCCTGATGTAAGATGATATAAGTTTAACATCATCCAAGTTATCTGCAGTTTATCCTCTTCCATCTATCCATGAGAACCACTTGTTCTGGAAAAACAATGAACCACCTTTCACAAAAACTTTTTTATCTTTGTTGTTAGTGAGTATCATCCTCCTATATATATATTGTTGAAATACCTTACCGTTAGTGAAAGAATATAGCAAACTACGTTGTCAGCAATGAAGCATGGTAGCACACACACAAGATATTGTCATACTTCATGTCTTACGAAAATGTTACAAAAACAGTGCTCCGGTCGGCTAACCCAGTTTGATCCAGTGAATGGCATGAGAAATACATTAGGATATCCAATGACGACCTATTTGTATAATGAAGCAGCAAACTTGATCAAGAGTGCTATAAACACGCTGAGGATATCCTCCCGTGAAATTCTCTCCAACAGACCTTGCTCCTACCATATATGGGCTCCTGAGCTCTCTCTCTCTCTCTCTCTCTCTCTCTCTCTCTCTCTCTCTCTCTCTCTCTCTCTCTCTCTCTCTCTCTCTCTCTCTCTCTCTCTCTCTCTCTCTCTCTCTCTCTCTCTCTCTCTCTCTCTCTCTCTCTCTCTCTCTCTCTCTCTCTCTCTCTCTCTCTCTCTCTCTCTCTCTCTCTCTCTCTCTCTCTCTCTCTCTCTCTCACTCTCTCTCTCTCTCTCTCTCTCTCTCTCTCTCTCTCTCTCTCTCTCTCTCTCTCTCTCTCTCTCTCTCTCTCTCTCTCTCTCTCTCTCTCTCTCTCTCTCTCTCTCTCTCTCTCTAGCTCTCTCTCTCTCTCTCTCTCTCTCTCTCTCTCTCTCTCTCTCTCTCTCTCTCTCTCTCTCTCTCTCTCTCTCTCTCTCTCTCTCTCTCTCTCTCTCTCTCTCTCTCTCTCTCTCTCTCTCTCTCTCTCTCTCTCTCTCTCTCTCTCTCTCTCTCTCTCTCTCTCTCTCTCTCTCTCTCTCTCTCTCTCTCTCTCTCTCTCTCTCTCTCTCTCTCTCTCTCTCTCTCTCTCTCTCTCTCTCTCTCTCTCTCTCTCTCTCTCTCTCTCTCTCTCTCTCTCTCTCTCTCTCTCTCTCTCTCTCTCTCTCTCTCTCTCTCTCTCACACACACACACACACACACACACACACACACACACACACACACACACACACACACACACACACACACACACACACACACACACACACACACACACACACACACACACACACACACACACAACACACATAATATTTTAAGCGTAAGGATTTTTTTATATATCCTTTATTGTTTTCGAAAATTGGTTTTTGTTCACTGGAAACCCCTTGCTATACATTTATTGTCTATCTTCAATATTAACCAAGATATTTGCATTTTTATTAAATTTGGGCCGATAACGGATGACTGTTTCCCGCCAAAAGCTAGTTCGGCCCTTTGCCGCAACTGTTCGGCTCTCGTATGGAGATTTCTCTATTGTATAACTTCACGTGGAAAATCTGCTTAGTTTACGCAGCCTCTGCGTGACTAACTTTATATAAAATATAGAAAATAGTGTCTGACATTCTTCTAAAGAAATGGTCTTTACATTCTTAAAGACGTAAAAGCTTTACTATTAAGCATGGGGGCCAATGGTTGACGTAAAACCGGGCAGAGGTGGCTGGGTGACTTGAAAGAGGACTGGAGGAGGCTAATATTCTAATGTAACTATGATCATAGTTAATCCAAATAAAGGGTTAGAACCGCCAATATAAATGATACTGATCATACCTATCGGTGGAGACCGTCGTCACTGGCTGATGGTTGAGTACTGCTGGCAAGCGCTTTCGATGCAATGGCACCATCTTCAAGCCTGTCGAAAAGATGTACTCTATCGACGGGCTTGAAGTTGGTGCCATTGCATCGAAAGCTGTGCTCGACCATCAGCCAGTGACGACGGTCTCCACCGACAGCTATGACAACATGATCATAGTTGTTGATGTTCTTGGATTTTTGAAGCGCCGCCTTGGTCTCCTGAATGCTCTTTAAGTCTCTCATAAAATATGGTGCCGGTTATTAAGATTGATTGGAATGATTACAGACAGAAGTTTGTTGGAGTGCTAGAATCGCGAGTGGCCACGATCCTAAGGGCCATTTTCTCACTGCCTGGGGCAACGGGAACTTGGCTGACGTCACTGAAACTTAGTGTTACTGTTCCCCATTTACCTCTACCTGTCATATCAAATAAATTGTGCTAGTTTCGATCCCTTTATACTGTAGCAATGCCCTATTTAAGGTTTACCAAATTACTATAATAGGTTATATTCCTGGCTATACTTTTCCTTATTTAGTCTGATGCAAGAAATAGTTAATAATGTTAATTACTCGTTAGGTATTAAATGATGTTGTTTGGGGATCGAAATGGCTTCCCATTAAAGGATATATAGGGAGATGCCCCTTCGCACCTTTTTGTGAGTTTGAGAGAGTGGAATGTATGGTGAAACGAATGGTGGTGCAAATTATAAGGCATGGATGGGTACAATAGATATTACATGGACCATGTTTGTGGTCGATAATAAGAACAAATGATAAGTAAATTGTTGAGCTTTTGATATCTAATGATGTTTCATTGGAGAGCTGCTGTGGGTTGATTGGAACTTGTGGTGGAGCTGGTTGCTTCGATGATGCCCATTATTGGGTTAATGCCCGTTGGCTTCGATGTGCGACGAATATTGAAATAAATGTGAGTACTCACTTTATTTTATTGTCCTTTTTCTTCCCATCCTTGTTTCTTCCCTGCTTCATCGCCCGACGGGCCCTTTTACGCCTACTCTTGCATGGTTCGGGGGTTTTTCACCTCGATGATAATAGAGCTCCTTTCACTAGCCGCACTAGGCTCCCATCTTGTCCAGACCTTCTTCTTGCCCTTTCCTGCCGGTCCCCCTCGTGGCTGGATGCGCTAGCAGCGAGGTCCCCAGTCCCAGGGCAAGGATGAGTGGCGGTGGATGACGTCATGGAGGTCTTGCGCCTACTTCACTCTTCGCGGAGTTGATTCTTCCGCGAACAGATGTATATGCTCTTCGGGTGTCTGACAATGGAAGTACTTGGACAATCAAAAATATAAGAATGACTTATGTTTATGATTCTGACCGTTTCGATCAACTTTGATATCCTGATATTCTTCAGTGCAAGAATGTTTTGTAAATTGAGACTATCTCCCTCGTTGGTGGTTAGGTTGTCATTCAATGGATTGGGTACATTCCAGTTGGTGGACTTGACGAAGAATGACACATTAGTAAGAATATTTTTGTTTGGGTAAACCTACAGATAAAAGAAAAGTATTATAATTAAAAACTGTACTGAAAATAGAAAAAAAAAACTGAAATTATTTTAAATTGTAAAAGAGTTTTGAATTTTATTAAATAATTCTCTTTTTCTGTGGAGGTATTGTATTCCAGTAATTCATTGAAACAATATTAGCCTTCAATACGAAACACATGACATTCGTAAATATTAGAAACCAATTATAAAGTATTGTATTTTGTGTTACAATTAGATATAGTATTAAGATCTTTCTACAATGAGAGATATCACATATTCGTTGGTTCAATGATAAGCGGTGCTTTTATCAATGCTGTCATTCCTATTTTTTATACAAGTGAGTGGCTTTGAGTGGACAGGATGAATGAGAGTCAACGGAATACGAAACGTCCACCAAATTGTTCTCCATAAGCACTCCCAATCTTCCGCTCACTTGCCCATTCATTGTTAGCACGTAAATTAATGATCTTCCGACCTCTATTGAAATCTCTCGTGACCTAACCCATGGTGTATAAAGTTATTAGTCATTTGTTTTACTTCACTTTATGTAACACAATTAATTGTTTGTTATGTATGCGTTGTAAGGAACCCAAAGAAGTACAGTAATATCGCAAAATAATCAGCGGACTTTAGATTGAAGTTGATCGTGTATGTATTGTATTGAAAAAGTGCACTATGTATGTGTAAGCCCTCTTTAATTGGCATATTAATTACAAGGTGAGGCATATTAACGAGCGATTTAAAAAAGCACGCGAACCAAGCTGTGTTGGATGGAGGTGGAGGGGATAGCGTCAGTTACGTTTGGAGCGAAATAGCATTTAGTAAGTATGAATATTGTCAATCAGTTGTTTCCAAATCATGTGATCTCCCGAAATGGAGATATTGCATGGCCCTCTCGTTCACCTGACCTCACAGCATGTGATTTTTTCTTGTGGGGTTATCTTAAAAGTAAAGTTTACCAAGATAATCCTCCTCGAACAATTGAAGCCCTGAAAGAGCGGATCCGGCAGGAAGTTGGTCAAATCCCACTGGCAATGCTACGCAATGTGATGAGTCACTTCAAGGTCCGGCTCGAGGAATGTGTGCGTCTAAACGGACGCCATCTTACTGGAGTTATTTTCAAAAAATAACAGACATTTTACTGTTGCTTTTTCATGTATGTATTTTAATATTGTGATATAAACATATTTTTGTAACAAAATGTTTTTATTTAACAGTCTTTTAAAAATCGCTCGTTATTATGCCTCACCCTGTATATATTTATTGATATTGACCTATACTCTCTTAATTATTAGGGAAATCCAATTATTATGGGCATTCTGCGTTACGAGCTCTTACTTTAAATTTTCTATGTATGGTAAAATATGCGAGTCAAGATGCAAATGGTAGGGTTAATAAGCAAAACCCAGGAACTTGTGCATCGACCAATTAATTGTAAACCTAACATCAAACAAAAGTGTCCTGTAATTAATTTTTTTTTTTTTTTTAAACTTGCTTTCTACCGTCTATGGTTGTAATGAGGCTGATAATTTGGTTGGTAGGAGAGGGGGAGGTAGAGAGGAGGGAGGATGTTAACAGGGGTTGGAGTGGAAGCAAAGGTCAGGGTAGGTAATGGTAACTGATGCGAAGCTCATCAAAGGTGACGAGCTTGCTTCATTAGGGCTATCGCTCCCTTTCTCTCTCGCCCTCCCTCTTACCCGCCATGATAGGATTTAATAAAAAAGAAACTTTCTTTTTAGCATAAAGTAATTTTTTTTCTTAAGTAAGTACAGCCGTGCAGGAACTCAATTTTTAAAGATAATTTATATTCATTTCCATGAAAAAAAAAGAAGCAATGTATCGAAATAGGTGGAGGGATTTACCTTTTGCATTTTCTAGAATAATCAAGGAAATTTTATATACTCTTAAAATTAAAAAAAAAAAAAATTATGGAGGAAAAATGATAAAAAGGTTTTCCCTTTTCCTTGCGTTAATAAGAAAGCAATTTTGTTACTTATTGAAAGCTTTTGAACTTCAAGAGGCGTTTGTCTTATATAGTTGAAAAGCTACGCTTTTATTGCACCCGAAACTCCATAATAACTCTAGACAATATCTTATTCATTTATCCCTTTTTTTTCTGTTTTTTAATTTCCGGCCAATTTATTCATTCCCAATACCTTCAGGGTTTCTACCAACCTTTAACTTCAAAGGAAACTGTGAAAAGAAACTCATCCCTCCGAGGAAACAGTATCTTGAGTGATTTAAACATTTTTAATTTACTTTAGAATTATTGCTACTTACATTTCTTTATTAAATTACTCTATTTTGTCTAATGGTTGTGTGTCTAAACAGAATAACGCTGTATCTGTGAATGAATAAGGAATAAGTGACCATGGGCCACTAGGCTTCTACAAGAATTAATTATACTACATACAAGTTTTGGCACTCTAAAATAGTATTAGTTCTCTCAAATTATTCCATTAATGTTTAAAAAATCTTAAACGAATAATGTATGCAATAAAAGGACGGTCTTAACGTAAATCGGAAAAACAACTTCTAGAAGAATAAGCAAGAACAAGAAAATAAAGTGTTGATAATCTCTGACTAAATGCTTCAAAAGATGAACTCAAATATTTATCCTCCTGAGTAATTAACCTGATGATTAGTACGTTTCTAAGATGAATAAACTTGCCATTCGGGGTGGGGGTGGGGGTGGAGCTAACAAACGTAAGATTTTAAAAAATACAGCTCTGAAAAAGAATTGTCTCTTATAAAGATGTTTCATGCTTATTTACAACAATACTTGCCAGTCAGGACGAACGTGAATGTAATTAACCTAGAGCTGCTATTTTACGGGACTAGGAATAAAATTAAATTTGAGCTGCTAAATGAATAAAAAAGAAACCATGTTTAGCCTGTAATATCATTACAATGGGACATGGAATGCAGCAAGTTCACCTTCCACCAAAGCCGTGTTATCAGCCGTGTTACTCGTCTTAAGCAGTTAATCTATATTTTTCCACTTTCATTAATCACAGAGTATTTGCCGAACTTGATATTAGATATAACTTAATTTTAGAGAAAAATGGAATCTGAACTACAGATCTTTATAACAACTGAATAATAAATCTATTATATATTCTTCATATTTTATGGCAAGGGCCACCAATAAAAAACATTTTTTTCGGTGCAAACTTTATTGAAACTGCCCTACATGTTTCGTGGCTTACTTGCTACCTCTTCAGGGGCTATCTATTCATGTATCAACTACCTCCTCAGTGAGGACAGTCTCCTCAAGAAAAAGAAATGGATAGCCCCTGAAGAGGCAACTTTATATATATATATATATATATATATATATATATATATATATATATATATATATATATATATATATTGCGCATTGTTATTAAACAAGATTGTAACAGATGGTGTTAGTGTTATTCCAACTCCAAGAAACAACAGCACCATATATAAATATAACCTGGTCAAAAACATCCACACAATTATATATATATATATATATATATATATATATATATATATATATATATATGTATATATATATATATATATATATATATATATATATATATATATAGTTTCGAACGGGTCTAATTTTCATCTCCTGGTTTGGATCGATAAACATTTGAGGACATTTTTCAAAAATCGCTTCACGAGCGAACCCGATGATATACAAAGCGGTCATTAGGCCCGAAGTCTTGCGTGGCTGTGAAAAGTGAGCTCTCCCGTTAGGAAACAGGAGAGCTTTCCTGATTCGCAATAGAAGAGTCGCGTCGAAAAATGATTCAATCCTTCAATGGGCAACGGAGATGTTCATCAGAAGCCAAACCGCAGTAAAGGAATTTAAAAAGGGCACAGTTGTACTAATATGAGAAAGAACCAACATCATAACAGTGCTATGACAATTCCTCGTTTCATTTTCCTTACTAAAAACTTCAATTTATTTTGTAGTCTTATTGCTTTAAAGAAAAGTTACTTTCGTCTACATATCATTCACTCACTCTATGCCCATGCTATGCTTTCTTTTGTCTCGGTATAATTTTTCCCAATGTCTTTTAAGCAATAAAAAAAAAGTATTAGCATGAGGAAACATATTTGTTTCACTCCAGAATGGTAATTTAAATTAACTCTATTTTCACTGTATTCGATTCTTATCATCATGTTCCATAACCATAAATATTTCTATAAAGGGCATAGTTTGATACTTTAGGTGATACAGTGATACGGAGTTATCATATTTTATATGTAGAAAATCCAACCATTTTTTCATTGAATAACCTATCTAAAATGTGTTATATTTATTATACTAATAAGTAGAAAATGCTAATTTTTGAATTAATATACAGAAATATCTAATAGTGGTTTTTTATTCTTCAGGCGCTGGAGAGATTCTCAGACAAGGTACGATTCAAAACTTTTTTAATATTCACGTAGAGCTCGTATATTTCTAGTTCGGGCTGCTTGATTATTTTTTAAAGCTTGTTTTTCTTCTCTCTTGTTATGAGGAAACGGTTTCTCTTCAAACGTTCAAATAAGTGTGAAGTTCGTAGTTTATGGCCATTTTATAAAGGCAAATGTATGTTTGTGCACATTCTGTTATACTTGAGAAGTAATAATAATAATAATCTACAAAAAAAAAAAAAAATTTCCTGAAATATTTTCCTTCATGGGGTAAAGGTCATTCTTTCCTATGCGAAAACTTATGTTTGGCAAGAGGAGGTGTATTTTATTTCCAAGCTTTCTCGATATAAGTAGATAAAATATACTGGCATATTACGTAATCGGATTTTTTTCGCCAGCATATATAATACCATTGTCATATCTGTAAGTAGATGTCATTACAGGCTAATTGTCGAGTAGACGTGACAAAAACTTGCGGTTGCGATTCTCAAGCCCGTCATTAATTGAACTGGGAAGTCCCCCGAAGTTTTTGGTATTTATGTAGTCCTTTGTTCTGCTATTTGTTGTTATCTTCATTTTGGGGAAGTATGGTTTATCTTGTAACATGTCTGTAAGGAATTAGCTATGCCAATCTATGTCATCTTGAGTCCACTCAGGTATAAGATTTTCGTTCCTATGTTATTTTACACGATAAACAAACTCCCCCAAAATGAAAGTAACAACAAATAGCTGAACATAGGACTACGTAAATACCGAAAACTTCAAGAGACTTCTCAGTTCAACTAATGACAGGCTTGAGGATGGAGCAATCACATCGAAAGCACTTGCCGAAAGTACTACTAAAACTATTGGTCAGAAATGATGACATCTACGGAGAGGTATGACTGTTTGAACCTTATACTTGCTTTGAGAACATATAAAAATAGGCGATGCACAAGTTGTGTTACTAGCACCTTTGCTAAATAAACCAAAGTCAAATGAAAGCCTCTCAGATAATTTAAACTTTAGCCACTTATTTTAATGGAATTGCCCTAATAAAACAGTCCTGTTTTAAAACTAAAAATCGTTCGTGCTATTTAAATAGATTTCGAAAATGGCTCCAACGCCACACTCATTTTATCTACCCCATTTTGTTTTCTTTATTTCGCCGGAAGCCTATATAAAAGGGGTTTCAATATTAAACTCCATAAGATGTGTTTATTGATGCAGTTCCATTCAGAGAAAGTAGTTTACTAAACACCTAATTAAAATTGAAATTGTGCAACTTAAATAACAGTTCAAGATCCCCGCTCATAATAATAGAAAAATCGAGATTTTTCTTTAACCCCTCACTCCTATTGCTTCAATTTCCGTTATCAATGAATGTGAACATTCGTTTTAATATAAATCGCTTAAGTACCGAACAAGCGAAAATTACGGTCCAGCCCAGAATTCGCCTTAAATCTATTAGGAACGGAAATCGATTAAAATCTGTGGAAAGGGAGCCTAGGGGTCCTGCAATATTAAGCCTGTCCCTGCTTGCTTCTGAGATAAAAGTGGATAAGATCCCACTGGAGTTTTTATATTAATAGACTTTTAATCATATTTGTAGTGATGCCAGCTTAATTCGTTGGGGTTCTTCTGTTTGTGCTTACCTCTGCAAGCTTGTTTCACTCATTTCATGGCTGCTTTAGTGATTTTATATGTTTTAGTTTTTATTAACTGTTTTTAATTTCTTTGGAAGGTTGTTTTAATTAATGAATTGTGTGTGTGTATTTGATGTTTTTGGTTTATAAATATGCCTACATAACAAAGATGGCGACATGTGTGGTTAATGCTGCTTAGCAGTCCAAAATTAAAAGCAAACTAGTAAAGGAATTATAAAGAACTTATTTTCATCCATTTGAATGAAATACTTTACTCTTAAAATTCACTACCACAGATATAGTAATTAGTATGCCAAAAATAAATTAGTAGATATATAGATTCTTTCTTTATAGATTGTATATATTTATTTGAATACATGTTCCAATACCACATGGCATATTACATGTATAATTATGTTTAAATACATTTTTATTTTACAATATATACATGTTAATCAACCATCTAATCAAATATAATATAAACAAATAATAATAATAATCAAATGAAATATTTAAATAAATAAGATAATTACAAATAAAATTAATGAATGAAAAAATAAATAAATAAAATAAAAACAAAAAAAACAAATCAAATAAATCAAAAATTATTGGTATTTACCTTATCTAATTCTTTCAATTTATATATTTTTTATTTCTCTGATATAGTGTATACGTCCACCCCCGCCTTGTTTTGTTTTATAGTCACCTGTTATTTCTCATATAAAATTATGTCTTTGAATTTTACGGCCTATGTACATTTAAAAGAGAATATTATGCTTTTTTTTGCACATTTGTTCACAAAGTTACTTCTTTTGTTTTGTTCATTATTCAGCTCTGAAGAAGGGGACCATTGGTGCCCGAAACTGTAAGCACTTCCAATAAAATTCTCTATAAGAAGAATTAGGAAACCATTCTTTAGCCGACATCCAACAATCCTCTACTAGCTTGTTATATCCTTCGGCAAACAATACAACTAATGATCAAATCAATTAAAGTTAAACTCAACAGATGTTTTATTTACGAGTCTATGTAAGGTAAATATATTGAATTATAATTCCCATTCGTCACAATCAACTTCATTGAAGCTTATAGAATGTTATTATTTAAATGTAACTTTACCCCCACCATTATAAGGTTTTTACAATGTATGTTGACAAGTGATTATTTAAATCATATCTAGTTGCATTAATTCTTAATGTTTCATGAAAACTAAAGATTTACATTTCTATACTAGCAGAACATGTGTGAATTTTATGTCTGATATGATATTTGCAAACATAGTAGAACTATTCTCGTAAATTCAATCATTTCTGGAGACATGAGTCGTAAAGCCCCCGTTTTATTGGCAATTTACAAATAGCCTCGCGAAGTCTGTTGAACTTTTGTTTTACTTTTTCTTAGAGGAACAATTTCTAATAATGGGTTCGCTGGGAGATAACTAACTACTGAGGCAGCAAGCCCTCTTTAAGTGTTAAAAACTGTGGAGTGTGGAACGTTTTATTGACTTCTCGTAAGCAGGCAGCCTCCCATGCTTTATGATCGGAGTAAAAATTGCTTTCTTTGGGTTTTCTTCCTTAAATCGAGGCACATCAGGATGAAAAGAACGAACTCAATAAAATAAAATCGTAAAACTTCTCCTAGATATATAACTAGTTCTTGGATTGCTCTCCAATAAGACTTATCACCCTCCCTTTACAAGACTTTACTATTGCTTGCCTCAGTACATCGTCATAAATACTTCTATTTCTTTATTACTTCATCATGTGTACCAAGTAAGCATCTTAACTCTCGCGATTTTTGTGGAAAATGTAATTCATCTTTATTCCTACAGGCAAATGGTATCAAAACTGAACATTTGAACAGTTTCTGCAGAATAACCACAAAGGGCATTAGGGGACAGGTTAGAATCATTTCATTTAATTTATCTAAATTAAAAAAATAACCTAATTAATTGTATTTGAGTTTCCTTCGGTTTCTGATTTAAGTAATCCCCTACTCATGTTTCTTTGTCAATAAGCGTTAAGTATCTCGAAATTTCGTGTACGTTGGCTATGTACCATTCAGCATTATACAATAGCTACTGTCAAGGAAACGCGGGGTTATAGAGGATGAGGAGTAGATGCAAATTGTTGTGTGTTGACAGATGCTTTATAAAAACATAGAAATAAGTAATCTTCTGCAATTGTTGTTCTGTTCATTTTTCTATAACTCGAAAATAAGGGAATTATTTTTTTTTTCCAATTTCAGCCTTGAGTAAGCCGGCACTCATCCGATTTTCACTACTATGCCACTAAACGTATCACGCCCAGCTTAAGTTGTAAGTCTCATTTATTCAGGGCTAATACTGAGGGAGGAAGCAACAAGGATGTTTCCTGTTTGTAGCACCGGCGAAACTGATATTTTGTTGTAACTAGATGAAACTTGGAAACTCATTCTTAGATATTATGAAGTTTATCTGGCATAAACGCCTCCATATTCTTTCATCTAACGTAATCTTATTCACAAATCACAGAAAAAATAAATTAAAGAAATCATCAAATCCAGAAATATAAAATTGTATCGGACAATTCTTTCACAAAATAATATATCATATTAAAGGGGTTTGAAACGTGACCACTCATTGATTAAATTAACACAAATTTGTATGTGCCCAACAAGGGGTTATGTATTTGAAAAAATGGGGTAGTACTCGATGGTCTATTGTTATGCATTATGAATATTCGATTTTTGGCGTACAGATACAGCTCTTTTGAGACACTTTAGGGAGGACATATTTTCTTGGGAAATCAAATTTTATTCTTGTGAATTAAAGAGAAGTCCGCCACGGAGGGTCTGCGATGTTTCTTTCTGCGTCACGCAGGGGCTGCGTTAACTAAGCAGATTTCCCAGGTATTTTCATTTATCTCAAAAGATAAAAGTTCTATGGGAACAATATTTAGTATTTAGGCGTCATATAAAGTGCTTCATAATATAACAGCTTATTGTTAATATGATGACAGTAGGAGTGGGGGGTTTACTGAATGCTCAAAACTAAAAAAATGTTATTATCTCGGTTAATAATCAAGTTAATGAAAAAAACGTACATATCAGTATTGATAGAACATTGCATTTTCAGTATAATTCGTCCTATTTCTTTTTCGATCCGACTTATAATAACGGAGATAATTAGAATTTTTGAAATCCCCCCTCCCACTGTTCCGTTTCTGCCATTAGCAAACTTGATTTTTCCTTTTACATAAAACGATTAAATATCGATTTTGGTAGCAAGTCTACAAAAATTGCGACCGCTAGAGTGTCAACAGACAGATATTTATATAATTTTAAACGAACCTTATTTTCGTCATCTCCTAGTTAGGATCGATGGACATTTGAGGAAATATTTCGAAAATTGCGTTATGAGTACGACCTCAATAGTTTATTTTTCTTGAGAGAAATCTGCTAAGACATACAAAAAAAAACAACAACAACACGCTTCTATGAAATGAAATGTTGAATAAAGCAGAAATTTACATTTTCCCCTATTTTGAATATTAACTGTGGTATTTCGATTTTTATTAGTTTTCACCCTTCAGTAAACCTCTTATTCATGCCATATTAACTATAAACCGTGAACCACTTAAATACTTAACTAGCTTAAGTACCAAATATTGTTTTCAATGATCTTTTACTGTGGGAGGTACGTGCAATTAATTTCGGTGTGATTTCATCATTTTAGATTATACGTTCTAAATTACATGATTTTACTTACTTACTTTATCACGACCCTCGATATTTAACCGTTTAATGGAAAGGTATAGAATATATTAGGTAATGGCTGAAATCGGCCTTGGGGCAGTGGGGGATTAGAAGGGGGAATAATTGAAATTCAATATATCTCAGTTACTAATAATCGGATCGAAAAATTTTATATAACCATTAGGGTTGACACTTAAATATTTTATTACTATGGTTTTATATATGTTACACCTCTTCGAATATTAGCGGAGCTATTTGTACTTTTTGGATTGGTTTCAGTCTTTTGTAAACTTCTGCTCAACTGATTTTCTCATTATTTATCTCAGTTACTGTTACTGAGATACAGTGTCAGTTACTGAGATGTTTAGTAACATCTCAAGTTTTTAATTCCTGTTTAAATAGACTTCTTAATGCAGTAGAAATAGAGAAATGGCGGTGCGACATTCCAGTGTGGGGGAAATCTGCTTAGTTTACGAGGGACCTGCGTGACTATGGAAATTCGCCGAAACCGCTGAGTGGCCAAATGTCCAACATCTTCCATACCGCACAACTATTCGCGTGTCACCACTTCAGGTATTGATTGCGGAGACACTGACCTCCACGTGTTTATTAGCCATTCCCGTTTTTGGTCATTGCTGATGAAGGTTGGGTGGCCAAGCTGTGTTATGCTTTGTCCTTCAGGTAACCCCATTGATACAAATCTACATTGGCAGATCCGGAGAGCGATCTGACCAAGCAACCTCCCACTTTGTTGTTCTATCCATCTGCCAGTAGATCGTCAATTGAGATACCGCCTCTCGCTACGTGTGCGGTCAGTAGGGCAGCCATCGTCTTAAAACCAAATCCATGCTCTGAGAACGAAAGGAACATCTTCAAGAAACGAAGGGACATTATCTCGGAGGAAATGTTCAAACACTTCCCATTTAACTCACCCGCAACTCCAGCTGTTGAGGAAGATCCAGTCCGGCTGCCTACTTGTCACATTAAGTTGACGGCATTCCGAACTTGATGACCTGTCTCGTAAACGGCATGGGGAATTTTTCTCAACACCCTTTTGAAAATCCCAGTACTTAAATAATCCATTATTGGTGAATGACAGCTCATCCAGCCACAAAATATTCCGAAGCAATCAGCCTTAGCCTGCCAAAATGCTTTCATTTTTACAAGAAAAGTACACCCGCCTCTTCTTCATTAATCTCAAACTAATCACTTCCTATAAATAAATAAATAAATAACCTCTATGTTTTGCTATGTAGTGACAACCATAAGGTTACTTACACTTACCATTACTCATTACACTTATACGTACTTTTCAGATTCCTCTGGAATTTAATCCAGATATAGGAGTAGCAATTGCACATAGAATTGGGGTGGTTAGGGATTGAGATTATATGCCTGAAACTACCCCGAAATTGGGGAAAAGTCTGATGTTTCTTCACTGACTTTTATTATCAGGTGTTGACCATCGGAAGAGGGTATCTGCTTTAATTAAGTAATACCACTAGCTGCTTAGCCATAAGTTATAAATTTGTTGCCACGTTCTTTAGCTGTCTTGAGTAATTCGTGGTACTCATCTATATCTGCATTTAAAACTGCTGTTTTTCAGGCATAACCAGATCACATCGACCAAAAGAAACACCAGAAAATGTGGCATACTCAAAGCCAAGTACCATTAATTTATTAGAGGATGACACTAGCACTTTTACCACAGTTACGATATACTAAATCAAATATACCAGTTATTTCCTTGACTGTAAATATCTGATTTATAAGATCGAAGCCTAGATCTAATATCCGATTTATTAGATCGCTCCCTAGATGCTTCCTGAGCAAAAAAAAAAATGGTAAAGTAGATGTTAATTGTACAACGGCGAATCGGGATGGAGGACAACGTGAAAAAAAAAACAAACCCAAATCCACGTTTTAACACAAGAATATATTAAATAATGACTATTCTTCCTGTAGTTTTATTGAAAACTGTAGCATTTAATGAAATATTAATGTTGTACTTAGTAATATGGTGCTTCGACAGTTTTCAGAGTACCTGGCGTAAGTGTGCAAGGGTGAATTTGCTTAGTTGAGCACTTAAAGGTATCCCTCTTATCTTTGACGATTAAAAAAACACAGCCGTTTCATCTTTCTTTGCAGTGAGCCACCAGGCCGTAAGGTGGGTTTAAGAGTCATTTACTGTAATTAATTTCCTTCAAACTCCAGATTATATCCTTATATAAAAGGGGGAGTAAAATGAGATAAAATTACTTTCAGATAAACGCTATATGATTTAATCCCCCGCGGCTTTTCTTATTAACATAATTCCCATCATAAAAAATAAGCGTTCCATCTAATAAACAATCCTGGAGTTTTCCAGATTTCTTGAAGATGATTAGACTCAACAATTTTCTCGCCCCACTTCCCGGGGAATCACTTCTTGTTTATTTATTTCAACATAATATGTATTAAATCGGTTTATAAAGATAACTTCTTGAAAATTACATTTTGAGCTTAAAAGTACAATTACATTTAATGCTTAAAGTATTTCTTTTTCTCAAGAATTTCTGCTACCAGTATTTTTATTTCCAAGGGCAATCTTTTTTCTGATTTTTTTTTTACCTGTGGTAATACGTGTAAACCCCTTTCATATATCTCATTTAATATAAATGAATGATATCTAATAGCCTAAAACACATATTTTAACACTTCGACACCAATGCCTTACTCTAGAGAAATCTAGAGTATGTATATAATAGAATTATATATATATATATATATATATATATATATATATATATATATAATTGTAGCTTATGCTAATATTTCGAGAATATTTATTTTCTCTTCTTCAGTGTTCCTAATGTGACCAGTGTTGCCAATGTAACATTGCTCCTAACGTAACCAGAAGTGCAATACATAATGTACAATTGTTTTTAAGTTTGTATAATTGTATTTCTAATTTTGGCCTGAAGAAGAGAAAATAAATATTCTCGAAATATAGGCATAAACTAAAGTTTTGTTCACCAACATTGACGAAAACTTCAAGAAACAACAACAACACCATATATATAGTTTGCTTATACGGATCACATTTTCGTCATCTCATAGGGTAGGATCTATAGGACAAATATACCCAGTACATTCAAATGTCAGTCACGCAGGGGCTGCGTAAACTCAGCACATTTCCCAGTTGCTCGAATAAAACTTGTGATCTCATATGACTAGGTATTTTCTATTTATATGTAAAGACAGATTGGGTATTAGGGAGGGGGGGGGTAGTATTGATGTTAGAAAGTAAGAAAGTAAAAATTATTCGCTTAATACCGGAGTTACGGAAAAACGCATAAACAACAATTGCATAACGTTAATAGTTTAACAACATTCGCTCTATAACCTCTTCATATCCGACTCATAATAAAGTATGTATATTGAATTTTCGAACCCACCCCCCTTCTCTAAATCTCCACTATCCCAGTTTCGATTTCAGCCAATAACAAATACGATCTTTAGAGTTGCATGAAACGGTTAAATCTCGAGTATAGTAAAAATCAACAACGCATTTTCTAGTAAAGAGCGAAAAATTGTAATTGACGGCGTCATCACATAACGTATTAGCATGTATCACAAAGTAAAAATTCAATGAAAACCGTATTTGGTATTTAACCTGGGAATGGAGTGGTTAATGATATAACAGCTTATTGTTAATATGAGATGAATAGGAGTAGGGGTTTACTGTGGGCCGTCTAAAAATCCGAAATACCTCGGTTATTATTCACGAAAATAAGTATAGAACAACATATGTAGGGCATTACATTTTCTACAATATAAGATCGGTTCTATACAATTTTTACGATCAGACTTATAATATCGGAGATATTTACATTTTCGAAATTCACCCCTCTACTCCCCCCCCCCTTCCACTGGTCCCATTTCAGCCATTAACTAACTTGATCTTTATTTTTACTTATTTTTACATAAAACTTTTAAATATGAAGTTTGGTATCGATCAAACCAAAATTGCGCTAGCGCGTCAACAAATATATATATATATACTAGCTCAGATACCCGGCTTTGCCCGGGAATTCATTTGAGGCTGAATGGTGATGGTATTTTTTAGCAGGCTTTACATTGCACAATATTTTGTCATTTACCCGTCCCAGTGTTTAGGATTGATACCCATCTTTGCCGTGGATTTGCTAATAATAGAATTATTTGTTCGATAAGGCTTCACAGTCTTCCATATTTTTATATTTCCCGTCTCTTATACATGTAAATATGGTGAATTTTTATTTCAGGCCTCCCTTATAACCCCCCTCCCGTTCGAACCTAAAAATTTTAATATAACTTATAATCATGGAAGAATTAATGCTAATTGACATATCGAGTTTTGTTAAGTTCGGTTCAGCCGTTAGTGCCCGCTAAAGTTTTAACGTATAACTCATTTATACTTAGGTATACGACCAAAGTGTATATAACAAAAGATACTCCAAATAACAAAATAAACAACTTTTGTTATGTTTATATTTGCGAAAAAGCCAATAGGAAACGAAATATCGCTATTTTTAATTTCAGGCTTCCCTTATAACCCCCACTCCTGCCCGTCCATAGAAATGTTGGTATGGCTTATTATAATGAAGGCCTCACTGATAATACACATACCGAGTTTTATTTAGTTCGGTTGAGTCTTTTTCGGCAAATAATATTGTTGACTCCCGCTATAATTTTTAGCGTATAACGCATTTAAACTTCGATATACGACAAAAGTGTATATAACAAAAGTTACTCTAAATATCAAAATAAACAACTTTTGTTATGTGCATATTTGGTAAAAAAGCAATAGAAAACAAAATATCGCTATTTTTAATTTCAGGCTTCCCTTATAACCCCCACTCCTGTTCGTCTCAGAGAAAATTAATATAGCCTAAAGTCTAAGTTGGGTTAGTAGTAATATACATACCAAGTTTCATAAAATTCGGTTCAGCCGTTTATGCGTGAAAAGGTAACAAACAAACAAACAAACAAACAAACAAACATACACGAAAGAAACAAAATGCAGATATGGTGTCTATGACATGTGAAACGAAAAGTTATCGTGAAATTTCGTGAAAAAAATCAATGTACAGACAGAGGTTACAATTTTATATATATATATATATATATATATATATATATATATATATATATATATATATATATTCTGTTTTTAACGGACCTCATTTTCGACATCTCGTGGGTAGAATCAATGGAAATTTGAGGAAATTTTTCGAAAATTGCGTACGAGTACGACCTCAATAACTCATTTTCCTTAAGTGAAATCTGCATGAATTTGAACGGGGGTCAATTCACGTCATCTAGGTATACCTTTGAAGAAATTTGTCGAAAATCGTCCAATAATTACAACTTAATAGCCAACACTCAGTATTAAAATGGTGGAAGAATATGCCCGCAACGGGAGAAATTAAATACAGGAATAGTGCTCATGCTGTGTATTGGTCTGATGGCAGAGATGGAGAAGAGAGCACACAGGAAACGACAAAGGGGGAGAAAGGGTAAAAGTTATGAGCTGATGATCGATCAATAATCGGTTTCAGATTGCTTACAATTATGTAGCAATTCCCTTGTGTGTTTATTGAGCGTAATGAGAGAAATTCTATTTGTAAAAATAAAAGAAAGGAAGGCAAATGTGGAGGGGGCAGGGGAGAGTATAAGGGGGTGGGTGGCTGGGTGATATCTAGGGGCTGTAGGGAGGGAGTGGGGCCCGCAATGCTTGAATTGCCCCATTAATTATTTGCTGGGAGCAGTGCCGCATGTACGCGCTCTCCCACTTGCCGATTAGTCTATGTAGATTACACTCGCCCGCCGCTAGCCTACAGAGCCCCCCCCCCCACCCCCACCTCTACCATTTCTCCAGCCCCTTCTATTTATAGGGGAACTCTACCTCCATCCCAGCCTTTCCCTAAGCTCCAACAGTCGAGCTCTTTGTTACTTCATGAATTTTATATGGCTCACTAGCTCTAAATAGTACCTCATAAATTCTGACTTTTTTTTTCATATTTCTGCCATGAATTTGTGTTTAAATGTTCAATATTCTTTGCATAATCTTTCACCTTACCCAACAAATTACGGAATTCTAAATTTAGATTTACTCTACAGATTTATGAATGGATCTTAAGAGAATTGTGAAGTTTATACTGAAATTACAACTCGAACCTCTTCTTCAAACTTGATTCTAATTGGGAGGTAGATAACCCGTAGACAAAACCTGTAGATAACCCGTCCCAATTAGCCTGAGTTGCAAAAAGTAGGCGTTAATAAATAATAATAATAATAATAATATGTCAAATTATTTACAAATTATTGGAATAACATTTATACTTGGATAATACATTCGTTATAAAATTTGGTTAAATTCTAAGAGTACATAGTATAACGTTCATCAATTTAAATAATTATATACAATAAATTTGTTCCATTAACAATCTTAATACAATTCTAAATATGTACAATTTTTTTACAACTCTAAAACGTACAATCTTTATTTTTTTTGGCATGCAAATTCATTAAAGGATAACAAGCTTTATAAATGATGATAAACTTGTCCCACCTTATAGAGACAATGTACATGATCACAAATTATTTTTGACCGATATTTATGACAAATATTTAGTAGTTTTATTTAATACTTGAACATTTCAGAAAGTATTCATTTTGTGCATAAAAACACAACGTCATTCATGTAGTTCTTTAATTTATTTTTAAACAAAGCGTATTTTTTAATAGATTTCATACATTCGGGCAGAGCGTTAAAGAGTGTTACTCTTGAAAATGATACGCTTTTCTCGAAATATTTATATTTCTGGTTGGGGGCTTAGAGCATAGTCTTGTTTTATGATTATGTGTTATGCTATATTTATAAAACAAGTTCATGTTTTGTTTCACAAACAATATTGTTTTGTACAGATATATTGAAGGATAAGTCATTATTTTTGATTCCTTAAACAATGGACGACAGGAGTCTCTCAGTTTTCTGTTCTTTATAAACCTTCTTGCTCACTCGCGTCTAAATGGCATATAGATAGACTATATATATATATATATATATATATATATATATATATATATATATATATATATAAATATGTATATTTATTTATAATACATCAGTTTACAGGATAAACCCATACTGATGGGGTGTCGGTTACATAATGCATTACAAAATATGATCCTATTACTTGGGGTACAAACAAAACAAATTAGAAATAATACAGAAATAGTAGCAATAAAATAAGATATAAATTGAGAATAAAGTAAAATTAATTGTTTTACAAAACAAATAAGGATAAAATAAAAGACCAATAAACAACAACAAAGAAAAACAACATAGGAATTAAATAACCTTACAGTATCCAACTCAGAAACAAAAATTAGAACGAAGCGAAACCAAAATAATTTAAATATTTTAGACAACGGAATATGTGTACTTATATTTTAATATAGCAAAATGAGTGTTTACAAAGTAAATAATAAATTTTCTAATTTTTAAACAATTAACTATGTATAAGAATATATAATGTAATTGGTCTTCTGTACGAATACATAACATCTGTACGAATGTTACAATATCAATAGAATTAAACAAATAATATTGAATAAAATGTGTTCTGAAGTAATTATTTATATATATGTATATATATATATATATATATATATATATATATATATATATATATATATATATCTCTCTGTCTGTCTTTATTTGTGTTCCTCCTAAAAAGAAATAGATATAATTTAATATTTGTGATTGCTGTTACATTGGAGCAGTCATCTAACCCCAGAGAGGGTTTCCTCCCCCATGATTCAATAGAACCCCAGGTTACAGCTCCTATTGCAGCGATATGTATATATTGTAAATTAATGTTTACGAAATGACATTGTTAATTGATTCCCTGACTAGAAATTACTTCCTGTTACCACTGCACCACAAACTATCTCTTCATATTAAATGTAGTGTAATTTATATATATATATATATATATATATATATATATATATATATATATATATATATATAGTGTTGTTATTCTTTTTGGAGTTGTGGTCAATGTTGGTGAAAAAATCTTAGTTTATGCCGATATTTCGAGAATCTTTATTTTCTCTTCTTCAGGGCAAGACTAAATATCATTCCCAAAATATCGGCATAAACTAAAATTTTTTCACCAACATTGACCACAACTCCAAAAAGAATAACAACAATATATATATTAAAAAAACACACCATAATTATAAACAATTATTTTGTTTTTTTTAATTCGATACATCTTTTGAATTGATCAATTATTTATAACGTAATCATCATGCCTCGTAAAGGAATTTCATAAGTTTTGCAGTGACTTTTCTCTTAATTACATTAAGGTCGGAATCTTGAACAAGATCAAATTCTTGATACGATATTTAATGTGATTGCTAAATTTAATTATGAGCTCATAGATGTAGTGGTTTTTTATGAACAATTTGTGAATGTAACAATTGTGGTATAGTTCAAGTTGTAGTTCAGAGATTTGTTCTCAATTATGTTAAGAACAAATAAAATCACAAAAATAATTTATGTGAATACAGGTAGAGCACATGCACAAAATGATTACAAAATTGTATTACACTATTTGTCATAAGTAGTATTCAGCTAGGAGTGACAGTTAGAGCCATGCGTGTCAAGTTGTTTTTTTTCGCCAATAGACATGCATAAGCGGGTGCACTAAACACACTCATCCACACACCCAGTCACAAACTCTTTTTCGATCTCTCACACACAGTCACAGAATATATATCATACTTATACTCGTATAATTGTATTGAGTTGAAAACAAACAATATCAAGAGTATACTGAAGAAGTGTAGTAAATATCTCAGAATACATTTTGATGAAGAGATTAGACTTGAGGAATCAAATTATTTATTGAGTCTTAACTTAAAAAATTAACCCTACATTATTCCAGTCTGTTAATGAAGTTAGATCAAAAGGTGAACATTACAAACAAAATATATGGACCACTATAATTTATACACTTCAATGTGCCCCACTCAAAGGCTTAAAGCCCTCATTTCTGGTAAAAAGAGACAAAGTCATCAGAGGCTGCATAAAAAAATTCTCATCCTTTTGACACTCCTAATACGATGTCTATGTGTCAAGAAAGAGCTAGGTTTTGGCTTGTTCAGGGCCATTGGGAATGGGAAGCCTTTCTTCAACACTTCAATATTTCCTTGACCCTCGGAAATGATAGAAATGAATACGTCATGGCATCAAAAAACCTTAGAGGACTAATGCCCCAATGATCCAATTGCTTAAATTTAGAAAGAAAGCCTTTTTTGATGTCAGAAAAATACGTCAAGAGCATAGGGGAAGGTCGTTCGTCGAATGGAGTACCCTGCCGCCCAAATGGAACGGAGTCATCTGTTTTAGTGAATGGATGCCCAGCAATCAATGGGTGTCTGAGAAGAAGGGTCTTTCCTGTTCAGAGTGGTCGACGGCTGTCAAAATGAATGTCAACCTCATTCCGGTGCACTCAATCCCTGGTTGGGATCAATCCTGGCATCCTAGGATCAACCCGCTACCGCCAATTCACTATGATTGAAACCCTACCTCACGTCCGAGGTTCTTGCAAATGGGTTGAGATGATCAGACGTTCCCTTAATGTTGGACAGACATTGCCCAATTAATAAGAATAAACCATGAAGACTGGGAAATCTATAAGAAGGTATGGATCGATCACCAAAGCGGACAGATAATATAATAATTTAGCGATAAACAAAAGAAAGACTTGTCCCGGATTCCACAATGGAGTTTTGAACCTTACCGTGGGTACTGGAAGAAAAATAACTATTGAGATATGGAGCGTTAAGGGTGTGCTAATAGAGGTGACATATCCAAAGCAACTTTAGAAGTTTTCAAAAAATTGGGATTATCCATAGTAGACTTACAAAATTTATCCTTAGTGGTTATCTAATAAGCGGAGAGAATCATAAATGATCATTGTTTTAAATAAATACTCTACATAAAACTGTCGTCTCTTCCCCATGCCCTCACTTCAAAATTTAAATGTAATTACTCATTTAAAATAAAAATTAAATGAATTGAGATTTTAAATATTATCTTGGCGGATAAAGATCCTGTCACTGATGGGAACCCTGCAGCAGGAAGGTAGTTTGTATTGCCTTCATATATATATATATATATATATATATATATATATATATATATATATATATATATATATATATATATATAATTGTAAACTCTGTCTGTACATTGATTTTATTTTGCGAAATTTCACGATAACTTTTCGTTTCACATGTCATAGACACCATAAATGCATTTCGTTTCTTTCGTGTGTATTTGTTTGTTTGCTTGCTACCTTTTCACGCATAGACGGCTGAACCGAATTTTTGAAACATGGTATTTTTCCTAGAAAATAACTTTGTTATTTATTTCCAATAGAAATGTAAATTATAAGAGCATTTCCGTTAATTAATTTGTACAATGTATTATTTAAACAAAGTCATGCTGAATTGGCACAAGGAGTGATAGCGGAAGTTATAGGAATCAAACTCTTTGGTTCTGCTAATATATTATCTTATTTCCGATATATTGATGTTATTGAAACAAATATGTACCAACATAACAATTAGTCGTTAATGGTAATGTCATATGAAAATAGACAATATCCATGTAAACTTGATATGATTTAAAGAATTACTTATTTTTCTTGGAGGGATACGATCTGTTCCCCTCATTTATCTTTTTGAATATAAATGAAATTATTTTTAAGGTAATACTATTATTTAATTCAATCAGGTAGATAAATTATTAAAATAATACTTTGAATCAATAATTTAAGGAAAACAATGGCGATAGCCCTCATGCTGGAGCGGAAGATAACAGGAGCCTAAACAGTTAATTGAGTTAACTTATTTTCTGTTAATTGCTGGCATTACTGGAAGTGATTTCCACTGAGCTCTACTATTTCGTTATTACGAATATAATCTAATGTGCAAAACAATGCTTAAACTATATGTGTCCGGATTGGTTTTTGACAGGAAATAAGTTCCCTTATATATTTAATTGTAATAAATGCTATCCATGATTATGGTTTGAAGTATTCAAAAAGGTGAGTTAAAAAGTGGAAATGGATAGATTAGGAACACGTTTTTATTTATTCTTCAAAAGTAAAATTTCTCATTTATAAGTCGCCTGCCTGACCCTCACTGGAAAACAATGCGCACAGACGGGAAGTGTAGTTGTAAACATTGTAGCCTTGCCCATAAAAAATACCATCATCATTCAGACTCAAATGATTTCCCGAGCGAAGCCGGGTATCTTAGCTAGTATATATATATGTATATATATATATATATATATATATATATATATATATATCTGTGTGTGTGTATGTGCATGTTTGAATATAGATAGGATGACAGAATCGGCTATAATAATATGTTTAATCAAAATTGTCTAGTTTAAGTCTTTCAGGTAGTATTGATGTCCTACTTGTACTTACTTAATTTAATAATAAAAAAAACTTGCCTGATGTTGACTGCATCGAAAGCGCTCTGCCGTTTTAATAAATTGTTACAGTGGAAGCGTAGCCAATTCTTTCATCCTACCTACATTAGAAATCACTTCCACCTGCCAGAATACCAACTCAGGATGTGTGTGGATAGTTTTTTATTCGCATTATCTCCGATTTTCTGTTATATTTTGTAAATATGTCTGTATTTATCTTATTTACGTCACACTGGTTTTGGAATCAACGTTTTTCTACTTTTTAATAGGAACCTTAAAAGTAAGCCTTGTTCCTTCACGTATTCGACTTGGAATTTCTGATGACATGTTTCCCAGGACCGGGTTTCTCCCCTTAAAATATTTTAAATGTTAACTACAGCACATTGGCTAATTAGATTTTTTTATTTTAAAGGTTTCTGGTGGAATGTCATCTCTCCACCAGAAAACCCTAAGTAGGCGAATCAGTACAGCTTTAACTTTAATAAATTAGCTAACAACTATTTATTAATAAAAAAAGAAGTGTTATATGGCATGTTACTCGTTAATATTAGGGAATAACATGATTAACCTGTCTGAAAGTGGAACACTTTCCGAGGCGACGCATAATAAATTATATTTACATTACAAAGTAGTAGGAGATAGTTGGGTTTCGGCTAATAAAGATTTCTAAATTCTTCTAGTAGAGGATTTTTTATTTGCTGACAGCTTCGGGCAACCGTTGGTTCCCTTCTTCAGAGCTGAACAATGAAACGAAAAATATAAATATACAATAATGGAATAAATGGAGCATATTATTATCTTTTAAGTGTACAATGGCCGTAAGTTTTAAGTTATAATGAATATAAAGCAAAGTAGGGTGGGGGTGGGTGTAAACATCATAACATGAAATAAAGCGGACTAAATCTAAAAAAATATGATAATGTACATACCAGTTTTTTTTATGGGGAGAAGATCAGAGAGCACGAACTGTTGACTCCTGCTTTAATTTTTATCGTATAACACATTTACACTTCGGTATACGGCGAAAGTGTATATAACAAAAGTTACTCTAAATAACAAAATAAACAACTTTTGTTATGTGCATATTTACCGAAAACCCAATACGAAACGAAATATCGCTGTTTTTAATTTCAGGCCTTCCTTATAACCCCCACTCCTGTTCGTCTCAGAGAAAATTGATAACGGTGGTTCTCAGAGAAATGAACTGCAAACGGACGGTGGAGACTACATTGTGACTGAGGGAAAAAATAGAGGTACATGGGAAGGGGTTGGGGAAAACCCAAACTAGGGAAGGTCAATGAGCCTGAAGTATTTTAAAAATGTGTGCATATGTTGGGGATATTTTTTGTTTGTCAGTTTTGTAGTTGATGCTGTTGGGATCTAGGTTGATATGCAAGGTTTCAGAAATTAGGCGTTTGTGGTGATTTTGATGTGTATCAAATATGGATGTGTTGCTAAAGTCAAAAGTGTGGTTGTTTGTTATTGCGTGTTTTGCGAGGGCGGAACTGTCTATTTCTTCTTTATTAATTGTGCGTTTATGTTGGTATACCCGTAGTCTGTTTTTAAGGTGTTGTTTGGTCTCTCCTATGTATTTACATTATTTTACCCAGTCTCTAAGCCCAATTCCTTGAATTTCCTCAGTATTCAATTTGATCTTTAATTTTATATGAAATGTTTAAATATGTAGTTTTGTAAAAACAAATATTGTCATAAATAGGTTCAATCTCGATAGATCACCTTTGGAAATCTCTTTGTTTGGGGGGAGGGAGCGAGGAGACGTGAATTAGACAGAGTCAATTGACTGTCAGAAACATCAAAAACCCCTTTTGTTTAATTTGTTAACTGGGGAAAATGTGTCTGGATTGCCATCCGTCTGGTGGCGGAACCCACAAGACATGCAAGATTATCAACCGTACATAATGTGTTAATACCACTAAGATTAAGTAAATGAACAGTGAAAGAGTTTAATTAAGCAACGGCATCCTTGCTGAAACGGCAATTGCTGACGGGCTCGGCAAATTAAACGAGTTCATTTAATCTCAAGAAAAGAATGTTTATGATAAGAATATTTATCTTAAGCTTGTTCTCGGATAAGATACTTAATAAAAGCGCCTGAATTGTACAAGATAATGTTGTACAAGTTAAACTCTGCGAATCAAATGAGATTCTAGAATTTTGCCACCTTTTCAACACCTCTTATTATACCTTGTTTTCTTGTTAATTTGCCTGTCTTGATTAACAAACACTGGGAAGTTTAAATTGTAATTGAAAAGATAAATTCTCCTTGGTTCGTTAGGTTCATTATTCAGGCTCTGTGCTCAATCTTTTATAATATTGCATTGTACTAATGATGATTTTAGTGAAATTCTGAATTTACTCAAGCTTATTAATTATATTACATGAAGTTATTACATTAAGTCAAGTTTAATGCTTTCAAAGATGTTCTTCATTGCTTTCATTAAACAATAAATCTTATTGTTTCGTAACCAATTATTTTACGTAAAATTGGAGGAAAAAGTAACAAAGAATAATGTAATTATTACAATTTTTTTTTTATTTTAGAAATAAAATTATTTAATTATGCTTTGATTCGAACCGCTATCTATCTATGGCAGTATTGCATTTATTATTCAACATTTTTATTTCTATTCTTTTTTCTTTCCATGGACTGCATTAGTTTGCAGAGCATGAATCTATCTATAACTTAGTTGAAAACCAGGTTAGAAATTTTAACTGATTCAATAGTTTTCACTAAAAAACAAATTTTAAAAAAGAAAAAAAAACGGCATTTTGCTTAGAGATCACACTTTTAATCAGTACTGAGTTTTAGTACTCAAAATATGTAATATTTCTAATTAATTAATAGAGGTAAAATATAATTTAAGTAATTCTTCATTATAGAAAATTTTTATTTTGGTTGTAATTATACCAGATTCCCTCCCACAATCCATCAATAGTAGTTAGTTATCAATAAGTTTTGAGAAAACAGGATACATTCTTAATTACTGTCTCTAAGTTTTCAATGATAAAAGGGGAAGTTTCTCTTCTGTTATGATACCTTTTGATTTTATTTTAGTATACATGAATGTGAGATCTTTCGGTGTATGGAAATATCGTTTTATTTAGCTGAAACGCAGTGTCTTAATGTACTTCAAATACGAAGAGTTGATGCTTGTTGTTTCTTAGTTATGCAAACGTTTATCTAATGCAGGAGTATGTTTATATTGTGCTGGATAGTTCTGTCTGAGTGTTGGAACGTACAAGGGAGTTGGGTGTGTTGCGAACAACCAGGTGGGTACTACATCCGGAAGTGAGATTCAATAGACCTCCTCACACAAAGTTGCGTTTGATACAACCCAGAGCGAATTACTGTTTTACAAACAGATAGTAACCACTTCTTTCCTACTCGTTTTTAGGAAATATCCCTTCAGGGAAATCAGCTATTGAGGTATGTACACACACACACACACACACACACACACACACACACACACACACACATATATATATATATATATTCACACACACACACACACAAACGTCTGTTAACGCTCCAGCGGTGCAATTATTGTTTTGTCGTTACCAAATTCGAAATATAAGCGTTTCATGCCAAACTAAATATTACGTTCATTAATGGCTAAAATCGGACGGAGGATGAGGGGGGGGTTTAGAGTGGGAGAATTTCGAAATTTCTCCGCTATTGTACGTCGGATCGAAAAAGTGTATAGAACCTATCATATTGTAAATTGAATTGTCCATAAATGTTATGTACATATTTTCTCTAAGATTATTATTGATTCAGATATTTGAAATTTGAATAATTGTATTGAACAAAACTAATTGCGCTATAAATGTGTCTATGTACATTTATGCTCCATCATTAATATTAACGTAGATATTAGAATTTTGTAGTTTTCAGCCTTCAGTAAATCCCAACTCCTCTTCATATCATACTAGCAATTAGCTGTTATATCATGAACCACTCCATTCCAATGTTAACCTTCCAGTGGTAACGTTGGGTCCCACAGACCCATAATTTTCTTTTTCGTCATAATTACATCCTTAAAAATTGTCTTATTGTTATAATCTCTCATATAGCCTCTTTAGAACTCCAGTCAAAACTTGGCATGATTTCATTTATTGTTTACCCCCAATCAGTTATCAGCAATCGTCCATTGAAGTGTGTCTAGGGTCCCACAGACCCGGCGTTACCACTAAGGTGACTTATTTTCAAAATGGCTTCATCATCAAAACTGGACATTTTCGATCTAAATAAAGAAGGAGACGTTACTAAACTTCATAAAATGTTAGAAGAAGAAGAAATGGCATTGAATGAAATTTTATTATCAAGTGATGATGAGGATACTGATCCTAATTATTGTGAAGTTTCTGATCACGATTTGGAGAGTGAAGAAGAGTATCATGTAAATATTATATTTATTTGCATTTATAATCCTCAGTTAGCCACCAAACAAAAGTGATTGTTACAGTAATACTATTGTTAAATTGTAATTTTTAAATAATAGGTATTAAAAGTACCAGGGCCCTTGCTCAAAAGTATAGCGGCTCTACAGCGCCGAAATTGCAGCCTCCTGAACCAAACAAGAGTGGGCGATGTGCTTATTGCAAAGACATCAAAAGCAGATATTAATGTTCCAAATGTTAGGTATATATATGCCTAAAACATGCAGATATGATTTGCCCTGATTGTAATAAAGATAATTAATTAATTAAATGTTTGAGTATACTATTTGCAAAATAAAACATTTATATAAATTTCATATCTTTTGTTTATTTTTAATTTTTCCTTCTGAGAACAGAACTTAGCATATTAAAATAGTCAATGAATTACATCAAGTTTTTTTCATTATTTTCAACCATTTCCTACTTAGGAGATTTTTTATGGCATGGGTCTCTTGGACCCAACGTTACCACAGGCGGGATTTCTTTTCACGTTATCACTGAAGGGTTAAATACCAAATATTGTTTCGCTTGCTCTTTTACTCTGCAAGTTCCATGAAAATACGTATTGTGATGACGCCATCAATTGAGATTTTGCGGTCGTGAATCGAAAATATTTATTTCTTCTATACCATAGTCGATATTTAACTGTTTCGTTCCATACTAAACATTTGTTATTGACTGAAGTCGGACCTGGAATAGGGAGAGGGAATTCAGATAGTGGGGGCCTCGAAAATTCAAAATGCCGTCGTTATTATGAGTCGGATCGTAAAATGTTATAGGACCAATCTTGTAAATCTCATGATGCTCTAGAATTGATGCATTATTCATTGTTTCGTAACTGAAGTACTTGTTTTCAGCCTTTAGCAACCCCCCCCCCCAGCCCTCCGATCTCTTCCACCATCTGTTTTTACATAGAAATAGGGTACATGTTGTGATATGAGATCAAAAGTGTGTTAAACTAATATGTGGGAAATCTGCTTAGTTTACGCAGCCCTTGCGTGACGGAGTTTCATAATTTTTTAACTCATTTCACCACCCCCGCCTTCAAGGGTCACAACGTAAGAACGCAAGCATAGTCGCGTACAACAACGGACCCCAGCCCAATTTTTCATGACTACGTAGACGTTGACGGGTTGTAATATTTTGCAAATGTTACCGGAAATTGGAAGCAGACATTTTGAAATTCATAACTTTAAACTTAAAAATTATGACCAAAAAATATATTCTAAAGAAAAACAATATGCAGGAAGATACTGAATAGTTTATGTTCTAATATAAAAGCAAACTCACATGAAAGTGACAGTAGTGTATTAAATAGCGCTCACTAACTATGTTCGTTCCCTTAATAATATAAAAAAAATACGTCACAGATATATAGCACCGTTCCCGTGAAACAAATTCTATTAGATGACCGGAAGTAGAAAATTAAAATTTGGAAACTCATAATTAAAAATATTTATTTAGGACTGACAACTGTATTCTGGACCGTTTCTCAATAAAACGACGACGAACATGTATTTTGACGTTTTTACGTAGTTGGGCAGATAGACACAGATACAAGATTATCAATTTTGATGTCATTGTTCTTAGATTGGTTTGAAACGTTAAATAAATTTATCCTCGCCGAATTTCAATAGAATATCCCGTGAAGAAATGTGGGTTTAAAGCTTTAATAAATATAATAGCTTCGTCATTGTTAGGCACATGGGACAAATCTTTTTGTCAAGAAATGACGTTATAATCTTCACTGACTACAATATTAATGCTGTAATTTTAGCCGATTTCCCTTCAGGGAAATCAGCTATTGAGGTCGTATTCATGACGCGATTTACGAAAAATGTCTTCAAATGTCCATCCATCCTATCTAGGAGATGACTAAAATGAGGTCCGTTCGAAATAATATACACATATATATATATATATATATATATATGTCTGTTAACACTCTAGCGATCGCCATTTTCGTTTAATCGTCACCGAACTCGGTATTTAATCGTTTTACATAAAAAGAAAGATCAAGTTCGCTTGTTTTTGTCGAAGTCAACCCCTAGTGATGTGATTTGTACAGTGATATCAATATATTTTTTATGTTGACCTTAAATTTCAAATCTGGTTTTCACAATATTTTTCAAAGGGCGGGCTGGTACTATGCGTCATCATTGCACTTGAGATATCTGATTAGACTAGGCAACTTATGGCTAAGGACACATTAACCGTAACGAACTAGTTTAAATTACGATCGCTGTGGATATTAATTGGGATTTAACTTTAGAAATGAGAGGTAAGTATAAGCGGTAAGAAGAAAGGGATGTGTGAACTATGCTAGATAGCTTAGTCTGTTTTGATCCAGTGGCCAGGCATATGGTACCTGCCTTAACAGCTGGCTCCCATCCCCTTCGGCAGTCACCGATACAAAAAACCCGGCGTCACACACCCATACTGGCACACATGCACTCAACCCTAGATAGTAAACTCCATTGGAACCCTTTTTTTAATTCCACTTTAAGTGCAGGAAATTATACTCCAAGCCGATAAATGCCTCCTAGCTTATAATGGGCTATTTGCAGGGAGATTGTCCCGCCCACAGCTAAGCCCAGACAAACCCATAACCCCTACCCAGCTTGTGGGATTTGTATTTTTTTTTCATTTTAATTGTGTCGGAAGAATTTTTATTGCTTCCATTAGAGTCATGGGTTTACTGTCCGCATGCCCTGGACTGTTACATTATGCTTTAGCTGAAAGTGAAAAACTCCAAAAGGATGTTAATTCAGGTGTTCGGCATATAAGATGAGATACGGGAAAGGAGAAAATTAATATTTTGCTAAGAGTTTAAGTAAGCAATTCTTTTTTGTTATATACATATGCGCAGAGTGCAATTAAAAAGAGCGGTAAAATTTCAAGGGGTAATAGTGGACTACAAGTGCCACAAGAAAGTAAATCAAAATTTTCAGATTTTCTGGAAATAACACGTTAATACAAAAACATGTGACTTTAAAAAGGATATTTTTGGTTAAATGATTTCTGGTGGTCAGATAATGAAATGAACTGTTTACTTCAAGTTACTTATTACTTTCGGCCCATATGTCCGTTAATGAGGTCCTGGGGATAAAAACCATTTTCCTCCCTTCCCACGTTCTTGAACTAAGAACATTGAGCTGGAATATGTATTGTCCTAAACTCATGTTTACAGGCAATGTTTGCCTTCAAACAGACTAACATTAAGGGAAATCAAATATTGAGGTCGCCTACATGAAACAATATTCCAGAAATTACTTGTCACCTCAAAATGCCTTTAAAGTAACCACTTACATTATTGGAGCTATGAAACTGTTTTCTATATTTCATTATTTAATTCTTGCTGTAAGAGAAAGGATTATACAAAAATAAGTTATTGATCATGTCTTTGAAATGCCACTGAATTTTCTAGTGAATAAGGAAAGCCTTTGCTTTCCGCTTTTTAGTAACTAGATTTCTTTCCTTAGAAAATAATTGGAACAAAGGTAGGGTCCCTTCATGTCTAAGGAAATTAATGAGAAGAATAAATAAGGGTTCCAAACAACGACCAGATTAAAAATAAGCGAATAAAAAATTACTGACTTGTATTATGGCCTAATGTTGGAAGGTCTTTGGTGCGAGTTGACATTTGAAGAAAGGCGATTATGCTGTGTGATGTTGGTCGAAGGTTGGGTTCCCTCCAGAATGCCTCCCACTATCCTTGGCACGGAATACCAGGGAACATTTAACTTCCTATAGGCCTACAACCTCAGGAAGCCAAGTCATAATATTAAATTCCATACTCTATGACCTTTACCTGCTCTCCATTTGTTTTAGCAGATTCCCCTCAAGGGAAGTCAGCTATTTGATAAGAGGTGCTACGGTTCGGGTGAGCTACTTTACATGTAATACCGGAGTTTGATATTACTGTTATAAATCGGATTGGGTAGCATTGAAATAAATAATTGTTGCATAATAATTTAAGAAACTTCATAACTTTGTTTTATGCAAAACATTTATGAGTAATTAAATATACAATGACTGCAGAGGATAACATACCTATCTATCAACTTTCTCATGACCGGCATTGATCTTTGGCAAACACTTAATATGTAAGAACTTTTATCTAATAAGGTTGTAACCATGAGGCTAAAAACTTTTTCAAATGTGCATTGATCCAACCTGGCCAATATATATATATATAAAGTCTACGTTTAGCCTATTCGTGAAAGAACACATTCCTCATCAGTTCATAAAATCATTTTTATTTTCATTCATATATTTATTCACTTACTAGTTTAGGGCTTACTTAGCTGCTCCTTCTCAAGGGATTTTTAGGGGCTAAAATATAATAATAAGAAAATATGCTTTTACACATAAGTACAGTTATATGTTTCTTAGTTCCGTTATTGTTGTTCAAAATGAATTTGTATATATTTTTAACAACTCAGTCCCCTTCAGAAGGAGCAATTAAATAAACAGCTTAACGCTTAGGGGAATGTATGTGAATGAAAATTTATTGAAGTGTTCATCTGTCACAAATTTGGCTTAACCTAAATTTAAATATCTGAAGATTCATCCAGCAATAGAAGCATGTGTGTGTAGTATAGGAGCGCCCTGAAATTATTTCAGAACATCATATATTTTTTTAATAAGTTATACACTTATCAAATTGTTTATAAAAAAAAAATTTTAACGAAGCAAAATTATATTTGATATTTTCACGTTTTCATGTAATTTAGCACTCACCTACTTCTGCTAGTGTTGTCAGTAAATTGTACTGAAAAATCTTTCTTTAACCCGTTTTTAGAGGTACTAAGAAAAAAGAAAAAAACGTGAACTCTACACTTTAAGGTCTGAGAGAATATTAAATTAAACTACGGCCACAGGCGTCCTAGCTGGAAAATGTACCTGGATATAAATGAAACTCCAAAGACAGATATTGTTTACTCCTTTGACCTACCATAGATTAAACATTTTAACGTGTGTTACTGAAGAATTATATATATATATATATATATATATATATATATATATAATACTTCACTAACATTTATTTAGATATTTTAGTGCTTCAAAAAAATGTATACACACTTTGAACTTCCATAGAAAACTTATTTACCGTTCTACAAAGTTAATTTTCAAGAAATTAGAAAGCTTAAAGTCCAATGTAAATGAAACGTAAATAACAAATGTTAATACTGTTCAAATTGGTGAGCTGCAGCATCAATACAATTCTGAGTACGAGTCACCACTGATTCTGTACATCGTATCAAAACGTCCAATGAGATTTCTCTATACACGGCTTGAATCTCATTCCAAAGAATGTCTAGGTTACGTGGTTTACATTTGTAATCATCTTTTACTGTGCCCCATAAGAAGAAATCCAGTGGTGTAAGGTCTGGAGAGTGTGCTGGAAACTCGATTGGCCTCCTGCGTCCTACCCACTGGCCCGGTACCACTTAATAACGTTCTTCAAAACTCAAACGTACGTCCGCCATGTTGATATTACAAATTCCAATTGACAATATGACATAGAGGGACGATTATGCTGCCACATGGCGAAGAAATATAACAGTAGCCTTGTAGAGCGGGAAAACTACGATAGTTTAAAGTGTGTATACATTATTTTGAAGCACCCTGTAAATATACTCGTATTTCCTTCCTGAATTAACCCTACAGGAAGGAATATTATTAGCCACACGTTCACTTTTTAATGTACGAATTTGTACATAACGAGTGCTTGACACAAAACATTTTTTTTAAGTATGAATAAAATAAAATTATTTACAACAGAAAGAAAATAAAACACACATATATACATATATATATTCCTAAGTGTTGTGGGTCATTTACAATAATTATTCATGTTCTTTTTATATATGATTTTCAAATAATAGTGCAAAAGGAATTATTAATAAGTGTAATTAAAGTTTACTTCAACGCACTATTGTATTATTTGAGTTTTGTTTTAATTTCAATGGATTTTTGAAAATGTTGGGGTGTCTTAAAAGTGCAAAAGTGGTAAATTCAGTTTTACGTCAAATAAAAAAATGGTAAAACACCTAACTATATGATATTAAGATTCGGTTTTATTAAATAAGCCTAGTAGTTATTATTTTCGATTTATTTTCTCTGTAAAACCCATTTCCACATGCGATGTTGTGTTTTATATATATATATATATATATATATATATATATATATATATGTGTGTATATATATATATTTTCGGTTAGCATTATAGACCTTTAAGATCTATAGCTGCTCCGAGCTGTAATCAGTGAGTTTTACATAGTGAGTCATCAACTCGACGTACAGCCCCCGTCTACCAAGGGGGGGGGCTGGAATGAGTCTCTGTGGTAGATTGACGGGTCTTATGTAGGAGAGTCAATGTAGTTCGTCATACCTGCATCCGTTGTACTAACACCGCGGTCACCCATCCAAGTACTGTACATGTTGGATGTTAGTTGACTCGGGTGATCTGAAGTCAGGCTCTCTCTCTCTCTATCTATATATATATATAAAAGCATAGAATAAACCATGAAGCATGAGTTGTCGTTATCTCTGATTGTGAGTCCAGATCACAGCAAGCAATGGTCTATGAAATGTACATAGTTTATAAATCCCCTGGGCGATTAACTTCATTTTGTGTGCTTCCTTTCGAGGTTATACTTAATAAGTACATACTAATTAGTCTGTTGTGCATTTGGCCTAGTATTATGTACGCTTTTTGGCTTTTTAGCTATTTGCGTTCCATAACAATTTAATTGAATTTATTAAAACACAAATCGAAGGGAAATTGTTGTTGGTGAAACAGAGAGATTTTATTTTTAATATGGAAGGTGTAATAATTTGAAGTATTCACCAATTTCTTCTATTGCGACCCAAAAATGGACGAAAACAGATTTCTGGTTGGTTATAACTAGTGGTCATTATTTAAATTTGGAATGTTTTCATATTGAACACAGAGGGGCTTTATCTTTTGTAACATACATACATAAAGAAAATAGCATACATTTTATTATAATATTTTATGTAAGCCATAAAGAGAAACACAATGACGAAATTAAGGTTACAACAAAAAACAGAATTAACTTATGAACTAACACAATTAAAGAATAATACGGGGAATAATGATTTAAATGAATAATATTAGAAAAAAATAAAAATATTCATTGATTACAAAAGAACAAGATTATTTATTAAATTAACTCATTAAATTTAAAGAGTAAAAACAAGAAGCATCAACTAATAAGAAAAATAATGAGTATAATTGGAAAATTATTCATTTCATTTATAACATCAATCTAAATCTCGCTGCTTGATCTTTTCTTCGGTGTGATTCATTTTTATAAAATTATCACGACTAAAGAAGACCCTTGCTAAAGCACCCCAGGGAATAATTTTTGTCTTTTCATTCGAATTAAAAGTTCAGCTCTCTATACTAAGAGAAAGGGGGCCGTGAATTATGACACACTTCCAGGAAACGAAACCCCAGGGTTTTTGGTCAAGACATTTATTGCCTTCTTTTCTGGACTGATGTCGTTCCCTTGGTTTTTTTACCTCATTTTTTATTTCCTTTTTTATAACATCATCCCCCTTTAGGACTGAGGGTGGTCCGGTTCGAACACAAATAAAAAATGAATTGCGTGCTAGTGGGCGCATTTGAAAAGATAGGTAGTATATAAAATCAGGTTTAATGGCTCATTTCTAATTGGCACCAGCGACCCCTAGGAGCTGATAGGTTTTGGTAGGTTAATAGCCAAACCATTAAAAATTTCCATTGTAGCTTGGGGCTTTATGGGCTCGACAATAAACTCCTTTTCGCTGACATTTAGTACTCTCCCCACCAATTATAGATAAAAAACAGTATTTTTCTCCCCCTATTAATAGATTTTATGAGCTATTAGGATAAAAAAAAAGCAGTTTACCATTTCATCTCGGCCACGTGATTTGCATTTGGCTTGAAACCTAAAACAAAAATATCATTTCACCCGTCATTTGTGGCAGTCCATTTTTGGTATTCCATGTTTTGACCCAACTTCCTTGCGTTTGAAGTCTTAGAGAATTTGAAATAAAATGATCTGTATTAAATTATTCTTGCTCTATAACCTCCAACCCACCTTTCATTTGTTGAAGTTTCAAAAATGAGACATTTTTTAAATCTCTCATTTTCCAAATTTAATGTTTGTTTTTACTAAAAACAGAGATAATCCCCAATTGAAAAAGGATGTTCAATAATCAAAAATATTGTTCATGATGAAATTGATGATAATTATAAAAGCTGTGATTACCTAGAAATAGGGCAGGACTTATTTTAAAATCTCAAATATAGGAAAATTCATTCACTTTTAAATATGTATATATTTCTTCGTAGAAATAACAGGGAATTATTAGGAGTCTATATTAACCAATAGTAATTTCATGCAGACTCTATAAAACCATGAGATACTATAGACCCAACAAATTTCAATCTAGGAATTTATTAATGATGTCCCAAGTTTGAGAGTAAATTAATTATAATTATTATAAAAATGATTTTTTTTAAAAAAAAGAAGTATATTTTGATATTATTCTAAGCACATATTCTAGTTTTGGTATTATTTTCACTTTTGACTAATTAAATTATTTTTAGGTTCTGGAAATACAATTTAGATGGTCAGGCTACTTTAACGCCCCTTACTGTATGTAACATAGAGTTAAGAATTCTGTGATGGTCCAGAAATAAAAATCCTTGTTCTTTTATATTGCCCTTACTAACTGTTTTGATTGTAGCAATATGGCATCTTTAGTACCTGGGAATAAATAAATAACTCGTGCTGTTGCCTAAACAATAACACTATGCACTATTAATAACTAGTCTAATCTCCACTTTACATGATTCATTTAAATTTCAAATATTCATTCCCGAATCGGGTCAATAATTTAGTGAGCCTGTTCTATTCCATGAATAGCCTTGCCCTGAACCGATAAATTCGATTAAAATGTAATTATTTGATCCAGTTACGGATGATGAAGTTGTAATTTCCGCCAACTTTAAGCTACTTTTGAATCGATTTATCACGTATAACGCAAAACAAAATAAAATTTCGTCTCGCAGGTGCTGCGTCAACTAAGCAGATTTTCCACGTGCTGGAATGACACAATAGTAATGACATCTCATCATATTCTCTAAGCCAAAAATCGATCAGTAGAAGTGGAGGTTTATTAAAACAAGAAAATATTAATATCTCCCTAAAAATTGTTGATTTACGAGAGAATGTATAAAACAACAATTGTAGTGCACGAATAGCTTAACAATATTGGTTCTATAACATTTATAAATTCTACTTATTATAACGGAGATATTTTGAATTAAGAAACCGCCCCTCCTATTGCAAGTCCTACAGAAAATCATGTGATCTCTAAAACACATTTTGTTTTGTATTTCCAAAAAAAAAAAAAAAGAAAAAATAAAAGTCCGTCACGCAGGGGCTGCGTAAACTAAGCAGATTTCCCACGTGAAGTTTTACAATAAAGAAATCTGCCCAATAACAAGTGTAGTTAGTAGTAAACTTATACAAGAGGGACGAATTGTTACGAAAACGGCCGCCAGAGCTCTCTTCGGAAAGTACCGAACAAATATCAAATATCTCGGTTAATATTCAAGATACAGAATAAATGTATAGAACAATATTTATAGTAAATTTAATTTTCAATAAGATTGATTCTATACAATTTTCCGATCCGACGCATAATAACGGAGATATTTTGAATTTTCCGAAAATCCCCCCTCTAAACCCCCCCCCTCCCACTGGTCTGATTTCAGCCATTAACGAACTTGATCTTCCTTTTTACATAAAACGATTAAATTCCGAGTTTGGTAACGATCAAACAAAAATTGCGACCGCTAGAGCGTTAACAGACAAATATATATATATATATATATATATATATATATATATATATATATATATATATATAATTTTGAAGGGACCTCATTTTCGTCATCTCCTGGGTAGGATCGATGGACATTTGAAGAAATTTTTCGAAACTCGCGTCATGAGTACGACCTCAATAGCTGATTTCCTTTAAGGGAAATCTGCTAAAACATTACACGAAGTTTATGGGTTTAACAATTTTTGTCTTAAATCTGCTTCTAGACGTGATGATGAGATTTGATGGGTTTTAGTGGCTCTAGATCTGAATGGGTTCTCTAAGTAGATCTTTTGGCTAAGTGGGATTTCGTGGAAAGGGCTTACACATACCGTCTTTATTGAGGTGCTTAAGATGCTTATTCTGTAGATCAATGAAAGGAACATAAGTGCTCCAGTCTTGAGAGTGTATAGCTCTCTTGTTGACTCCATAGAATTCCTTCGAGAAAGTGAGCTTTTTGCTTGACAATGTTAGTGGTAGAATTGGACGGATCTGCTATTTTCAGACAGTATTATTCTTCTGAGAATTGTGATTTGAATGAACGTCATTGTTGTCGTTCATTGACTTTGTTTTTTTATGGAGCACTCATAGGGAATTTCAAGCTATAATTATTTTTTTCTGTAATCGTTGAATAATGTTAACATTACTAAACTGAAATGAGTGAAGAAAGTGAAACATTTTGCAATAGAGTGAAGAAAGTGATCACTTTCTTCACAAGTGAAGAAAGTGAATTGCCTTCTTAATTAGTAATAAGTATAAATTAAAAAATAATTTGAAGTTGGAAATTAAATGCTTTTAAATGTTTCTTAACATTGTAAGAATTTATTTTAACAAAATAAATTGAAATGTGAATGAATTATTAGTGGAAATAATCAATATATTTTAAAATTTAAATATTATAATAATTATCTTCCTTGTTTATAACCTGCACTTGTTTATAACTGCACTACTTCACAATCATCACTGGTTGTTTTATAACTATGCTTATAACCTTTCACAACCATGCTTATAACCTACCAACAACATACCGTAATCTTCACAACATCCTAATTTTGTTCATATTCAGGTTAGATCTGATCATGTATTACACGATTACAGAAAAAATTTAATGTTACACTCGTGACCAAAGTAGAATTTACAACTCTCGTGAAATTACCACACTCGCTTCGCTCGTGTGGGTAAACGTTTCACTCGAGTTGTAAAATGATCTACTTTCGTCACTTGTATAATAAATAACTATATTCAATAAATAATAAATAAATCATTTAATGTGTATATAATATTATTGAAGAATTGGGTGTCACCTAAAGAGGAGGTAGTGGGGCTCTCAATTTAATTATTTTGTTAAAACTATTCCCATTAATTGTTGTTTGGTTAACAACAGATAAATAATTTATATATTTTATCATTTTTGCCTTATTTATAGAAGTAAATTTCGGATTTTATAATAATTCTAAACAAACGGCATTACTAAATGATTATTGTTCAATCACACGATCGGTTCACCCATCCATCTTCTTACGTAGATGGATACATGTAAATTCATACACATTCAAGTATTTCCACGCTGTTACTATCTCCATTCATGTCGGTGGCGCTTTCCTATTTTGTGGTCACAAATGTTCTCGAATGAGTACAACTAATCTATTTATTAGGAAATTCTGCTTAATTGAAATTGGCTAGTTAATTTTTAATTATATGTCAACCCTTTATACCTAATAGCCTAATAGATGATGAAAATAAGGTTCCTTCAAATAAATAAATATATATATATATATATATATATATATATATATATATATATATAAAATTGTAACCTCTGTCTGTACATTGATTTTTTCTCGAATTTTCACGATAACTTTTCGTTTCACATGTCATAGGCACCATAACTGCATTTTGTTTCTTTCGTGTCTGTTTGTTTGTTTGTTACCTTTTCACGCATAAACGGCTGAACCGAACTTTATGAAACTTGGTAGGTATATTACTACTAACCCAACTTAGACTTTAGGCTATATTAATATTCTCTGTGACGAACAGGAGTGGGGGTTGTAAGAGAGGCATGAAATTAAAAATAGCGATATTTCGTTTCCTTTCCTCCGTTTGTTTTTTTATATAACTTTTTGTTATATACACTTTTTTCGTATACTGAAATATAAACGAGATATAGACTAAAATCTATAGCGGAAGTGAACAATTTTATTTGGCTCAAAAGACTCAACCGAACTAAATAAAACTCCGTATGTGTATTAGCACTAACGCCTTCATTATCATAAGCCATTCCAACAATTCTAGGAACGGGCAGAAGTGGGGGTTGTAAGGGAGGCCTGAAATTAAAAATAGCGATATTTCGTTTCCTATTGGTTTTTCTGTAAATATGCACATGATAAAAGTTGTTTAGTTTGTTATTTAAAGTAACTTTTGTTATATTCACTTTTGTTGTATAACAAATTATAAACGAGATATACAAAGCGGGAGTCAACTATTTTATTGGACACCAACAGTTGAACCGATTCCAACAAAACTCGGAATATATAAATTAGCATTAATTCTTACATGGTTATAATCTATATTAAAATGTTTAGGTTATAACGGGAGTGGGGATTATAAGGGAGGCCAGAAATAAAAATTCGAGATATTTCATTTTTTATACTAAACCAACCACGGGTACTAGCCCTGAACACTGAAACGGGTAAATGTCAAAATATTGTGCAAAGTAAAGTCTTGCCGAAAAATTACCATTATCATTCCGCTCAAATGAATTCCCGGGCGAAGCCTTAGCTAGTATATATATATATATATATATATATATATATATATATATATATATATAGAGAGAGAGAGAGACTTTGGAATAAAGTGGCAACTATTTCCGTATAATAAATGATATATATATATAAGCTATTAAAATATTATTATATTATTAAAATATTTCCAAGGGGTAGCGAGTCTGTATTAGGACTGTCTGTTCGATTCCAGAGATTTCACACTAAATGTTGTTTAGTAATTCCGTGACTGGTTTTTGATGTTTGACTTTTATTCGGAACCTCGGTGCTTGCTTAGCTAGTAGCATCGAGAGTCAATTGTGATGCAACATTGACTTCCCTCAAAGGCCATGAGATCCAGGAATTAAATTTAGAATTTTTTGCCCTGCTTACGGCTAGGGTGCTATTTTGGAAGGCTACCAAGATACCCTAAATGTCAGTTTTCTTGTATATCTCCAAGGCACCGCACTACCTCCACTTTGTTTGAAATATGGAACCCATTTAATCATCAAAAACATTAGCATCCGGTCGATACCTCAGAACATTTTCACCCTCCCTTCCTTCTGTGAGAAATATTGGAGCTCACTTGGACATGATTATTTCAATTCATTATTAATTTTAATACATAAATGTTAGAAATAACTTTCGATAAAGACGATTTATTAATGCTGAACATTTGTGATTTGCTTCATTATGAAAATTGTGTAAATGTTCATAAGTTAAAAACCTGGTTGCTTGTTCAAACGTACGCCACGGTTGATGTTCTGTAAAAATACCTTCTTTGATACGTAATGACCTTAAATATGGAAATCGAAACCGAGTTACCCAACATTAGATTGCATTTATGGTTTGTAAATATAAATCGCTGGAGGATGAAGGTTCCGCTTATAAAGAGTAAATTCCTAATAAGTTAATTGAACGTTTACACAATAAACTATGGTAAAAGTGAGCGATTAATTCGACAATTTAGAATTTATTTTAACTAAAAAGACAAAAATACTGGACTTCAATACTCCTTGAAGAAGAGGCTAGATGAATAGATTGGTTAATCTGAATGGTTTAAAAAAGAAAACCACACTATTAATAAGAAATTAAATAATTACTTTATTTCATAATCATTATCCTTGATCTCAATTCGCTTTTTCATTCGTCCAAACCACTTATGAGGCATGAATGCTTCCAATCCTAATTTGAGTCTGGAAAATCCAGAATGGACACAATTTTCGGACATTCAAATTTCTCTGAGTGTAAAATATCTAGTCGAAGTTAATATTTAGATCTTCTGGCAAATAATCCAGCGACAAGTAGGTTCTTCAGCCTGGCTGAACACATTTCCAATCCAAAAAAGCTGCACGAAGCGCTCAGTACTTTTCTTTCGAGTCAAATCATTTTTAAGATGGTTACAAAATAAAAATAAAATCATAATGGGAAACTTACTCTAGCTAGCTTGATTAATGGCCACGACATGCTCACTGAAATTGCATGCAAAGAGAAACACTTAAGAATGGGTTTTATATCAGGTTTGACTGCAAGCTATTCCTTTCTTTCTTTAATCTCCACCAGATGTAATAAAACATTCAGTCTGGCGTGGCGGAAGTTTTGACTTTCCATTCAACCTCAAATAATTCTAACACTTCTTTACGATTGTCTTTGTCAATTATAACCATTAGAAAACAACTACGTTTTAGATATTATTTTCTGCAATGCCATACCCAGTTAAATGTTCTTGGAAATCATTTATGTTGATATCTCTTATTTTTCTTAAATGAATATAAATTCTTTGCAAGACGGAACATATACATATTATTCTTATAAATTGCTTTATCTATAAGCCTTCCATTTTCATGTTTATCTATCTCAAGTTTAGATTCGTGCAGTATTAATGTCATTCTACGGATGTCGTATTATCCTAGTTAAAAGTTAGTTTTAATCACTCATTATTTAATGTATGTTATAAACTTCTCACTCAGAATTCGTGGTTTGGTGAAAATTTTCAGATTTTGAAACAGAGTTCTAGAGTTCTATACAGATTTTTTCCTTACCTGAAGAACGCTGATATAATACTGAAATGACTTTCTAATTTCAAAAATATAAATTCAGTTGATTGGAGTACATAACAACCTATAATTTTACTGAAAAATGCCATGGTTAGGAAAGTTTCACAAGAATTCAAATGAATGTGAAATGAACGATAAAAGGACTAATGCATACAGTTAGCGTGGATAAAAGAAGTTGCATAACAATTCAAATTAAAGTGAAATGAACAAAACATGTATTAATGAATATAGTAAGCGACATAAAAACTATGAGCTCAATGGCACTAGTGTGGACATAAATAAATAAAACAAATTGTAGCAGATTTGAATATAAACAAACCTATTTTGTTTTGTTTTAATGAGATCTGTAGGTCTAACTTTCCTTTTTGTTTTTTCATAATGCTTACTCAATAGAGAAATACAAATTAAATTTAAAGTTTCAGCTAAAAATCTTTGTACCTTAAAAGAAAAACGAAAATGGAACAGCAGTGCAAATTATTCTTCAAGAATTGTTTAGCATTGAAATTTAGACCTTTATGTGTTTCATACAACTTTTCATACACTTCTATTTCTTTTTTTGTATTCAATAAGCCATATTTTTCCCATTTCAGTTTATAATGTCTTAATTAGTTATTTTCTTTTCAAAACTGTGATAGAGTTTTATTAGCCCACGACTCGTTTCCATTTCCGTAGGGAACTCGAATTCCCAAACGACCCCGCATTAATTCCCAGTCGGTCAGGGACCATGTAAAACTTTTTAGGTCCTCCAGAACTAACTAAAACCATTGTTCAAAAGCAACCAGCTAGTATCAGTCCCGGGCGTTTCCAGTGGTCAAACTCCCCAAAACTTCTCGTACACATTATTACCGAATTTAAAGTTCAATCCCCACACTATGCAAACTTGTTTTCTTTCCCTTTGTATTGAAGTTTCGAATTCACCAATCTGTGGTTTTAGTCATTGACGGATCCACAATTTAGACACTCTAACCCAACGACAAATCGAAAATAAAAGTTGTTGACCATTTTTATATGCTTGTTGTTGGTTAAAATATTCTTTTATATTTGGAAATCATACTTAGGTGAAATATTCGCTTTTATAGTCTCTGATCCATTGTGATGTTTTGCATTGTTCATATGATATTTCCAATTTATATCTTGGTTGTTCCTTCTTCACTAGTAAAACTACAGATTTAGGAACATTTCCTTACTATTTAAACTAGTCCTTAGTTTATTATATGTTTTGTAGCATTCTATTTATGGTATTCCTTATTAAACTCATACTCATGTCCTAATAACAATAAGCATTTATAACATGAACCTCTTTATTCTAAGCTTAAATTCTAAATATCGTTTCCACGAGATATTTATTATGCGAGATACATGCAAATTTGTTGTGTGTTCTTTTTTTAACCGTTTTATTCAACTAAAGATCATATCTGTGATTTCCAAAAATCGGACTATGAATAGTGGGGGTTTAGAAAGGGGGGAAATTAGAAAATTCAAAATATCTCCGCCATTGGTAATTCAAATAAAGGGTTAGAACCACCAGTATAAATGATACTGTTGTCATACCTGTCGGTGGAGACCGTCGTCACTGGCTGATGGTCGAGTAGAGCTGGCATTGTGCTTTCGATGCGATGGCACCATCTTCAATCCTGTCAAAAGTTGTACTGTCTCCGTTATTATTAGTAGTATTATAAAATGTGTAGTTTCAAACTATTAAATACCTAGAATTGTTGTTCTGCTTTTTTTTTCACAACTCAAGTACCAAGCGAGTTATTCGTAATTTCTTGATTTCTTTCAGTAACTCCCCCCCCCCTCCTACTCATCGGTTTTTTCCTCCATAGAAATAGAGAATATGTGGTATTCTGCTATGCCGCACGTGCTCTCACACGTGTGGCATAGCAGCTCGTGGGAAATCTGCTTAGTTTATGACACTCCTGCGTGTCGGACTTTTTGACTTAGGGCTCTTACTAGCGAAAAAATAGAGAATAAAACGTGAGGCCTAATTATAGTTCGTTGAAAAATCTGCTCCGTTCACGCAGCCCCGCCGCGGCTGAGGCTCTTTATCACTCTCACTTCATGTCAACTATGATTATTAATTCTCAGAGACGACTGTTTACTAATTACAAGAGTACTTCGACTATTGTAACATTTATTGTCGTATTTATCATTGTTTTGTGACCGTAAATAACGAGGATAGCGGCTCTATTGATTCAAAAAGTTTGGCTTATGAATTTTATAATAGTCTGAAACAACGTTTGACTGATTCACATAAAAACGTCTGGGAATTACTTATTCAGCAGGGCCCGTTATCAAATATATAGGGATATTATGAATCGATTATGAAGTATTGACTCCTTGATTCTGGAATTTACATCAGCAGCATTTCTATAATTTATTTAGTCTCCGAATATTTTTCTGGACTACTCAACCATATACACACACACAGTGAACTATCACATTAGTGAATTTCGTAAATGGTCGATCATTGAAAAAAATAGAATAAGAAAAAGTGAATCTCGCAGGTGATGCGATAACTAAGCAGATTTCCAAGTGAGGGATCACATGATAATCTTCCAGCTCTTTATTTCTGCCGTAAAATTAGATGAGTAGAAGTGGGGGTGTACGGAAAGCTGATCACGAAAAATTCAAATATCTAGGTCATTGCTAAAGATAGAGGAAAAATGCTTTGAACAACTATTGTAGGGAAATTCAATTCATCGGCAAAAAAGGTAATATCAACATTTTCGAACCGACTCCTAATAACGGAAATTTTTTAAAATTTTCAATTCCTCCTTTAACCCCACCCCTCTGTTGAGATTAGGTAAGTCAATCCTTAGTGTTTTTTTCTTAAATTGCAGTTATTTATGGCAATTTATAATAATGACGTCATCACATCAGAGGCTAAAACAGAAAAGTATCATTTGCAGTAACTAAGGGTTAATCAGTTGGGAAAATACTCCTTTACGCTTACATTCTTTCTATGAATAATAGTGAGTTATTTGGGACAATATATCTATATATATATATATATATATATATATATATATATATATGCATGCTTACAATTGCACTAATTAGTTATTACAGTATTCTTAACAAATTCAAGTGCGATGAAGTGGAGCGACTGGATTGCAAACAATTTGGAAAGACGTCTATTAACAATGGCTGATAGCTACTATTTTTTTTTGTTTTTCTTTTTTAATGAATCACTACTTACGCTTATTTTGAATACAACAGATCAAACAAATTTTGAGCACTGCAAGAAAATCATCCTCCCGATCATGTTTCTTTTTCTTTCAACTGAATCAATAGTTGAGCGACATTTATCACAGCAAAGTTTTTACGTAAATTGAATGTAGGCACCTACACGGAATGTATCACTTTAATATTTTTCCCGGAACATTGAAGTTGAATTACGTTGTTGCGCTGGTCATAAAATTGTTAATGTCCTCTTCACTTTCGTTTAACCCTTATTAGTCCAAAAAGGAGAAAATTTATTTTCCATTAATGTTGATGAAAATCATAAATCCACATGCTTTATAAATTAAGAAGATGAATGAATGAAGCGTTGTAAATAGTATTGGTTCATTTAAGGGAAGGAAAGTCGGACGTGAACTGAGGATGGAAAAGTGAAAGTGACAGTAAATATTTCAATGCAAGAAAGCTATATGAAGAAAGATGAAAATAAATATGAGGGAATAGCTTTTCAGAATTGTCTACTACTAGGAAATTCGACTTCCTCAAGATCCTTCATTTAAGAGTTTTTTGATAATCTATTAATCTCTCGACATCGGAATCTATTTAGGTTTCCTCGTTTTTGAAAATTGATTAAGATATTTCTTGAGCTTTTAAAGTATTCTTGGCAAGATAACCAAATACGCAGTACGCGCTGTTGATCTCTGTTAATAGTTTGATTTTACATATATATATATAGTACTAAGTATAACCTTCTCAAGTCTGTAATAATTGCAGCAATTATAACAGACTAGGGATGGTTATACTTAGTACTCCTAATGTAAACAGAGGTACAACAATGATGTACAATAGTTTTTAAGTATCTTTAGTCTTGCCCTGAAGAAGAGAAAATAAATATTCTCGAAATATTGGAATGAACTAAGATTTTTTCACCAACACTGACCAAGACTCCAAAAAACAACAACACCATATATACATATATATATATATATATATATATATATATATATATATATATTGTCGTTGTTGTTTTTTGAGGTTTGTGGTAAATTTTGGTCAAATACGTTTTACTTTATGCCAATATTTCCAGAATATTTATTTCACTTCTTTAGGGCAAGACTAATATTTCTTAACTGCTTTGGTACATTTGGTATTGCACTTAAGGGGCTGCGTAAACTAAGCAGATTTCTCACGTGAAATTTTACAATAGAGAAATCTGCCTAATAACAACAGTAGTAATAAGGAATCTCTAAACCTATTCACGAGGGACGAACAGTTACGGCAACGGCCGCACTAAAACGGCCGAACATAGCCGACTCCTGCCGACCATACACACAATACAAATGCAAATATCTCGGTTAATATTCAAGATACAGAATAAATGTATAGGACAATATTTATAGTAAATTGAATTTGCAAGATGATTAGTTTTATACAATGTTTTGATCCGACGTATGGTAACGGAGATATTTTGAATTTTCAAAACTCCCCCCCCTCTAAACCCCCCTCCCACTTGTTCGATTTCAGCCATTAACGAACTTGATCTGTCTTTCTGCATAAAACGTTTAAATGTTGAGTTTGGTAACGATCAAACAAAAATTGCGACCTCTAGAGCGTTAACAGACAAATACGGGTATATATAATATTGAACGGACCTCATTTTTGTCATGCTACCCAATTGATGGACATTTGAAGAAATTTTTCGAAAATCGCGTTATGAGTACGACTTCAATAGCTGATTTCCCTGAAGGGAAATCTGCTAAAAGTTCTTACACCAACGGGATCTATAAATCAAGTTATTAAAGGCCATTGATTACAGACAAACAAGCAAATCTCGATACAAGAGACAGGCTAGTCAGTTAGATATCTGCAGCGTTGGGACTGAGTTGCGTGTTAACCCCAATTCTATCAATACAAGAGAATAAATTAATGGATTTGAGAAATTCTTGGTATTCCAATGGATGGAATGGATATTGGATAATTGAAGCTATTGCGTATCGCCATGTCGATAATAGTTGCGTAGGCCTATTTGGAAATTGTCCTTATTTTGGCCAATAATGATTATATCGTCAACAATGAAAATACTAAATTCTTTTTTATTATAACGTTAAATTTTGAAATTGTGGCTCGCGACTTCCCATCGCCGAAGCTTACTGCATTTGAGAACGGCAATGTATAATGAGAAGGTTCTTGTATTTTATTAAGCAAATATATATTGCACTCATGAGATATTTTATAGCTTTCTATCACTAATTGGAGTGGGGGTGTACTTGTGGTCAAAACATAAATTCGTCAATATGTTTCCGACGTTTTTATTTTAAGAGTATAAATACTACATTTTCCTTATAACATATTCCTTAATACTTAAAATTCATTGTAAAATTTGAATTTTAAAATAATCAAGCTTCTGTTGCCAATTCATAACTAAATGATATTACATAATAAAGTCCGTAGGGGCTGCCTAAACTAAGCAGATTTCCCACGTAATATTTTACAATAGCGAAATTTCACGAGCCAAACAGTGACGGAAACGGCCGCACTAGCTCTTGGCGGAAACTCACGACTAGGCCCGAAGTTAGTGAATCTCATCTCGACCATTACAATTAATAAAAATGCAAATATCTCGGTTAATATTCAAGATAGAGAATACATGTACATAACAATATTTATAGTAAATTTAATTTGCAATAAGATTAATTTTATACAATTTTTCGATCCGACGTATTGTAACGGAGATATTTCGAATTTTCGAAAATCCTCCCCCCTAAACCACCTCTTCTCCTGGTCCGATTTCAGCCGTTAATGAACTTGATCTTCTGTTTTACATTAAACGACTGAAAATCGAGTATGTTGATGATTAAGCAATAATTGCGACCGCTGTAACAGACAAATATATATATATATATATATATATATATATATATATATATATATATATATATACATACAGTTTTGAACGGACCTCATTTTCGTCATCTCCTATGTAGGATCGATGGACATTTGAAGAAAAATTTCGAAAATCGCGCCATGAGTATGACCTTAATACCTGATTTCCCTAAAGAGAAATCTGCTAAAAATGGAAAAACAGAATTAAAAATTTTATTGTATTTATATATAAGAAATAGCTTTTAGCAGTGTGCACTATTTTGGTATACTTATTATATATTAATAATTCACAACTTATTTATTTTTAAATAACTCAAGTTTGTCTGGAGCAATCAAAAGTATTCATGTATAAAAAAATACAATTATCTTAAATACAGTATCTTTAAGGGGTTCAGGTTGGCCATGTGAGTTAATGCGTTCGCCTTAATCTCACTTGATAAACCTAGAGTGGCAAGTTCGATTCCCGCTTGGGCAATAGGAATTTATTTAGTGACCGACACATTTAAGAAAATACTAGTTCCACCCTGGCTAGAAACGGGCGGTTACCTGTAGATAAACCCTCCCAATTAGCCGTAGTAGCAAAAAGAGAACGTTTAATAAATTATAATAACAATATATTTAATAATTATTCAAAAATAAAAATCTGTTGAAATTTTTCAACGTGTGAGTCAACTCAGTTCTAAAGATTTAATAATAGTTGTGGAGTCTTCAGAATGACTTCCTTTTGTTGAGATGTGTTGATTGAGTATTGTCTTGGAGGGGGGGGGGGGTGTAGGAGGGGCTAGGTGGAGGTTTTTGCTGTTAGACAAGGACTCAGGCTGATTCATTGGGAGACAGCTGAGTGAAAGATGAGGGGCTAATGGGCCACTACCTGCCCTCAGAATGGGGAGCAGACCCTCCGCCAACAAGGACTTAAGCACATGCCTCATCTCACAAATGTATAGTTGTTCAATTGTATTCACTAAATCTCCATTCCAGTCTGTGAGTCATAGTAGCTTCTTTCCTGAGTCCCAATTAAGGTGAGAAAGCTGTTCATTCAATTCTACTTTCCACCTCTGGAGATGATTCTATTAGCAGATTTCTATTAAGGGGATAATTAGGATGTACTCATGACGCGAATTTCTTCGAATGTCCATCGATCGTACCTAGTATATGAGAAATGAGGTACGTTCCACATTAGCGTATGTGTGTTTATATATATATATATATATATATATATATATATATATATATACTAGCTCAGATACCCGGCTTCGCCCGGGAATTTATTAGAGCCTGAATGGTGATTGTATTTTTTTGGCAAGGCTTTACTTTGCTCAATATTTTGACATTTACCCGTCCCAGTGTTTAGGGTTTATACCCGTCGTTGCTGTGGATTTTTTAATAATAAAATTAATTTTTTAAGTAAGACTTCACTGTTCTCCATATTTTCATATTTCCCGTCTCCTGTGCATTATGCACAGCTTTGAATTATTAAGGTCAAAATATTAACATAGAGTTAAATTAATTTTTCCAGGCGAGGTACCTGGTAGTTCATATTGGAAAGAATTGATGAGCATATCAATATTATAAGCAAATTATTTGCTTCATACATTGTTCCTGAAAAAATGTATAAAACAAAAGATACTCTAAATAACAAAGTAAACAACTTTTGTTATGTGCATGTTTATCGAAAAACAAATAGACAACGAAATATTGCGAATTTTTATTTCAGGCATCCCTTATAACCCCCACTCCCGTTTGAACCTAAAAATTTTAATATAGCTTATATTCATGGAAGAATTAATGCTAATTGACATACCGAGTTTTGTTAAGTTCGGTTCAATCGTTAGTGCCCAATAAAATTGTTGGCTCCCGCTAAAGTTTTAGCGTATATCTCGTTTATACCTTGTTATAGACAAAAGTGAATATCACAAAAGTTAATTCAAATAAAAAAATAAACTACTTTTGTCATGTGAATATTTGCTGAAAAACGAATAGAAAACGAAATATCGCTATTTTTAATTTCATGCCTCCCTTACAACCACCACTCCTGCCCATCCCTAGAAAAGTTGATATAGCTTATGATAATTAAGGCGTCAGTGCTAATACACATACCGAGTTTTATGTTCAGTCTTGTGTGCCAAATAATATTGTTGACTCCCGCTATCATTTTTAGCGTATAACGCATTTAAACTTCGGTATACGACGAAAGTATATATAACAAAAGTTACTCTAAATAACAAAATAAACAACTTTTGTTATGTGCATATTTGCCGAAAAACCAATAGGAAACGAAATATCGTTATTTTTAATTTCAGGCCTCCCTTATGGGGGTTATATACTCCTGTTCGTCTCAGAGAAAATTAATATAGCCTATTGTCTAAGATGGGTTAGTAGTAATATACATACCAAGTTTCATAAAATTCAGTTCAACCGTAACAACCAAACAAAACAGACAAACGAACACACATCAAAGAAACAAAATGCAGTTATGGTGTCTATGACATGTGAAACGAAAAGTTATCGTGTAATTTTGAGAAAAAAATGAATGTACAGACAGAGGTTACACTTTATATATATATATATAAATATATATATATATATATATATATATATATATATATATATATATACTTATGCCCCAATTAACTGGATAAAATGTTATAAGGTCTTACATATTGTCAGGTATTTCAACAGTTCCCTAAACCTCATTCCCATCTTTAGGAGTGGCTGTGCTTAAAGACAATTATCTACTTAATGTAATTTTTGTTGATATATATTCTTTAAATGTCAGTCGACTGTAATAATTGAATTATCATACGAACAAATAATCAATTTTCATACTTATGCCCCCAATTTACCTGGTAAATATTTATAAGCGCTTACTTATTGTCAGGTATTACGACAATTCCGTAAACATTATTCCCAACTTTGGGAATGGCAATGCTTAAAGGCAATTATGGGGCTCGGGTTGGCCGTGCGAGTTAGGGCGTTGGTCCTAATCTATCATGGCAAGACCTAGAGTGGCGGGTTAGAATCCCGCCCTGGGCAGTAGACATTTATTTAATGACGGCCTCATTAAATAAACTCCTTAGGCCCACCCTGGCTAAAAAAGGATGGTAACCTGTAGATAACCCGTTCCGATTAGCCTAGTTGCATAAAGTGAACGTAAAATAAATAAAAAAAGGCAATTGTCTACTTAATGTAATTTTTGTTGATATATATGCTTTAAATGTCATTAGACAATAATATTTGAATTATCTACTTGGCAGAAAATCGTTATTGAAACAAAACTATTATTAGTACAATATATATATATATATATATATATATATATATATATATATATATATATATATATATATTAAACCACAAGGATCATATCATAAACATTCCTCCTCTAGCTTATGCCTATGAAAACAAAAAAACTTTGAACATTTATGTCTAACTGTTTAATAGATGAATGCGTTTTTTTTTCCGGGTTTATGAAGTTGTAATTGTGAATTGCAACTGAATGAGTCTAAAAATTGAAATAGGATTGATACATTTACTTTTAAATTGTGAATGAACCAGTATTTTGAGAGATTGTATTTAACAATCTGAGGCATATGCGTTATAGAGTATTGTTGTAAATTTAATAATAATAGATGAATGCGTTATTTTTTTTCGGGTTTATGAAGTTGTAATTGTGAATTGCAACTGAATGAGCCCGAAAATGAGAATAGGATTGATACATTTACTTTTAAATGTTGCATGAATCAGTATTTTGAGAGATTGTTTTTAACAATCTGAGGCATTTGCATTATAGAGTATTGTTGTAAATTTAATAATCCTATGTGGGATTATTTACTTCAAAGCATTGAAATGATTTAAATTAATTTTGGAGCCTTTTATATATTTTCAATTATAATTAACTAGAGTTGAAAATATATTTATATACGTTATTCTGGAATCAGATATATACCTTGTTTTATTAAATATTTCCAATCAACACATTTATAATCTACGGATTGTACATATAATCACGGGATTAGTTTAATAGCCTGCTCGTTTTATACTATTTATACAATTTTCCATGTTCCTTTTCTCTGTTGGTTTGGTTAGATTTTTTCATTCAATTCTCTTCTTTAGAAATTTCTAGAATCTGTTGAATCTAAATTCTACTTTTCCAATGTTTCAAATCGATTGTTTCCTACTGTGAAGACTCCTTTCCACAAATAACTACCAACCAATGAGTTAAAATGGATTTTTAAAGTATCCGTCAGTCTTCAGTCAGTTGGAACATTCTTCTTGTAATGGAATCTAAGCAAGTATTGTTCCCATATTGAGTATTGAATGGTCTGCAAACATGGATTGTAAAATGGTATACTTATTCTTGTGACTCGACCATTTCCTAGATTACTGAAATTCAATGTTAGTGTAACAGAGTGTCGTGATAACGTATAAATATAAACCTTCTAATTAATTTGCATTCATAAGTCTAAATATATACATCTTATTCATGGACCTTGAATCCTAATTTTGTTATTTAAGTGGTCTCTGAATAATTACAGGAGAATTTGAATGCTTTGCAATCTCATGAATTTTAGTAAATTAAGATCTTTAGTAAATAGGATTATAAAGTAGACAAAAGAGACTGGCAACATTTATTTATGTCTTCTGTCATCTCAGAGACCACCTGAAAGAAATTTGCACAAAGTTAACAGCATTTGTAGAATTTGTGATCAGTCCTTTATTCCAGGACTGGAGTATTAGTAATTGATTTATAACATGATTGGACATTTTTTTTTTGCCACATGTACTAAAGTGAATTCTATGTGTTTTCCAAATGAGAGAGGAAAATACTCAAGTGAGCATTTCTAACTCAATTCATTAACCTTTACAATTGATTATTAAAAAGTCTGTTACCTAGGCACTGTGTAAACTAAGCTAATTTCACCTGTGCTGGAATGGTACTCTAATGAAGTCATCTTAAATTAGATTTTCTATTTCTCCACTAATAACTAACCTTTACAACCGCAACTTCAAATTTAAGTTGGACGTGAAGTGGTTAGTGATACAATAGCTGAAAAATGAAAATTCCATAAGTAGGAGTGGGGGTTACCTAAGCCTGAAAACAATTATACAAATAACTTGCTTAATATCAGCGAAAAGTATTTAGAACAAAAATTATAGGATTGTGGAGATCAAGTTCGTGAACGAGTGAAATCGGGGAGGGGGAAAATTCGAAATATCTTCATTATTATAAGTCGGACTAAAAAATTGTAATTATCCAATCTTATTGCAAATTTAATTACATAAAAATGTTGTTAATAGATATTTTCTCAGTCATGAATATTAACCTAGCTATTTGGATTTTTTGGTTTTCAGCCTTCAGCAAAACCCCACTCCTACTCGTGTCATATTAACAATAAGCTGATATATATTGCACCACTTTATTCTAAGCTTTAATACCGAATATTGTATTCAAGAACCTTTATTAAGTGAGATACATGCAGATATGATGTGTGGTGACGTCATCAATGAAGATTTTAGGTTCTTGTCTCGAAAATGTGTATTTTCTCTCTCTACAGTACTCAATATTTTTCAGGCAACTCTAAAAATCATATTTATTGTTGACTGAAATCTGACCTAGAATTGTGGAAGCTGAAATTTCAGAATATCGCCATTATGAGACGGATCCTAAAAATTATAGGATCAATCTTGTTGCATGAATTATCAATCTTGTTGAATTTCCCTGTATTTTGTTTCTCCATGTTACAGCTTTTATTTTACGATTAGTTACTCTTATTATAAAGCAAAACGTTTGAGCTTACTATTTGTGTCTCAAAATAAAAATATAAACTGAATATTTACTCAGAAGTCTTTTGTGAAAAAATGTTGTGAAGCTCATATGGTCATTTAAGAAAATCAAAATAAAGGTAGATCTCCAAGGCTCTAAAGTTTATAGATACACGCTCAATTATCTTATGAAAAGAATAATTGCATCAATACTATTGGCCATGGAAGTCTACGAGAATAAGTATATTTATACAGATATTTGTCCTATAGAGTGAATAGCGCAGGGAGGGGGGGGGGTGCACAAGAATAGCCCGAGCAATATGTCTCTTGCTAATGGTTTTCAACGACCTCATTTATATTGGTAACAATTTTGGTTTCCAAATTAATTCATTAATAGACACAAATTATTCATTATAAGAAAAAAGAGAGTATAATTTTATCGGACTAAATATAAACTTTTGATCGCAGCAAAGGTTGTTTTGGGACGTGAGAAAAGAACTCTTTTTTTATGCAGCTGAATAAGTTGACGTAATAAACTGGGATAGAATAGTGATGGCCTCACTAACGAGGTCTACATCCTGCTTGGCCATTTTCCAACGGGGCAAACCCTAAATAGAAATCAATTTTATATTCTCTTCAATATTTTTGCTCTGTGTGAAGGAGACATTTTAAAGTTAAATATTATTCGTTGATAAGTAGCTCTCATAGGCCTACATTTTAGAAAGATTTGCAGTGAAAAGTTCCTATAGTAATTGCCAACCGAACGGATTATTTAATGGTTTTTGTACTTATTCCGTTTGTAGTTCTGTTAAAGGTATCCAATATTAACTTGATTGTGAAATTTGTTTATGAGCTCAGAGATGAATGTCAGCGACAGTCCAGCATATTGCGTCAATTTAAAATGAAGAAAATTTCCGATTTGATTTGAAAATTTATTACATGACTTGGAAATGTATGCTTTCATTTAAAATAGCTTGAAAATTCAGAATAAAAAAAATCTTTCTTCGAAAAATACTTTTTTGTTTAAGAAGTCGAAACTATTATACATTCAGTGAGTAAGTTTTATATTAGATTGAGTTTCTCGGAAAATAAATGAGAATAACATGCGAAATACTGTTTTAAACTATAACAGTCCTTGGTAAAAACATTTATGTGCTTTTGTGATAGTACACGGTAATCAATTTTATTCATGTCAAGCAATCTCTACATGCGTGTTTAGGAAGAAAAATTATATCCATAGAAAATGTTCGTGCAGAATGTCTAAAACCACCCAACAACATCAACATGTCATCTAAGTTTAAATAAATGGGGTGCTCTTGTAAACTTGGAAAAAATATATGGGATCTTGTCTACATTTCTAATAGGAGCCGTTAGACGAGAGGTGGGTATTTTCAAAGAGCTTATGTATCTTTAATCTTGCCGACCGGTCCCTGAGATAAAATCTAACCTATAAATATGAATAGAGGTACGGCCTTTGCTTTTAAGTCAAAGAGTTTTACAGTGATCATTTTTCAGCGTAAACAGGTGCTTATGGTTTGAAGGATGGAGTGGGGACTTTCATTCCCATTTACTAAATTGTGCACCTTAAAATCCTCATATCTTTCGATTTATTATGTATGGGGGAAGATAGCTTAGATAAGATCCTATTTGAGCAGTCGCATGTAGTGGGCTGTTTTTTCTAACGATTAGCACTAAGGAAACTCCATCTAAATTAATGGTGTTTATATTCAAACCAGATTAGAAATTATTGATTGTTTTTGTTAAATGAACAACTTAACAAAAGTTACATAATTATGCTACAGTCAGAGTTCAGAGGAAATGTTGTGGTTTTCTCCTTAAAATGTAAGGCGATGGAAGGATTGAGTGTAGCTTAGTTTGTTTTTAGTTTATAAAGTATCTGCCAATTCCAGTTTCTAAAATTATCTATTGCGCCCATTGAGACGCGGCAGCATCACAGTTTACCATTATAGCTCAACAAAATTAAGACACATGTTGATAGTTGAAACTCATGAATTTGCCTGACTTTCATTTGACATTTAGGACCGGCTGTCCTTTAGTGACTCATGGGCGAATGTACTTGCGTTTTTTTTTTTTTTTCATTTGTTTGTTCGAGAAAATAACTCAAAGCGCATAAAAGCTTCGATAGAAATGTTCTTTTAATGTAAAGCTCTTTACTTTACTCGTCAAACTCTAAGACGGACTACAGCAGATTATTATTTTTGTAAAATACATCAGCGAGAACAATAGTAATTGTATGCTTGGTAAGCCGCCTGTTCTAAATAGTCATAAGGTTATTTTTTGAAGTTAAACTCCTTTCCTAATTAATAGGCGTCTATCGAAATTCCATTAGAATGCAGCTTCGGTGAATAATTTCTTGTCTGTCCGTCTGCCTACCTAAAACGGGAGTATTACGTAAAATATACTCGTATACCAACTCAGAATATATATTTGTTGTAATGCTGTGATAGTTGCCTCAGCCAGATTCGGAGGCATAAATATTTTTGAGAGAAGGAAGAGGGGGCCAGACTACACACGCATACTCTGATAAAGATGCGGGTTCGCTTACATTAGTCAGCAAAACCTTTTAAGGGATCCCCGGCTGAATCGATGGAGATGGTGAAAGCCTAATGCCCTGCTAGTCAGCAGAAGAACAGGTCCCCCACCCGATCCTCTATAGGCCTCGAATAACCTCAGTTTTATTACTCTCAGGGTCATTATACTTTGTAATGGGTTTTGTTCAACTCTACACTTACTCCCCAAGACAAACAATTTCATTCAATGGCGCTCTCAACGTCCTTACTGCAAAGTATTAGAGAAGACCCCTTGTCGCGAAGAAGGCATAATTCTAAAAGAAACAAGATGAAGCTTTTTTATCAAATTTAATGATTTTATTATCTAATTTATATTAAGGAAGCTCATTTTTCCAACCCCTGAATGGATTCTTATTTTGCCACATTATTTTTTTTATGATGATTGAGGATTTATATATTGGGCTCAATGTATAACATATACTATGAATTGTTATAAAGGGAGAGGGTTTTGAAAATTAGAAAAATCTTCGTCATAATACTTCGGATCGAAAAACTGTATAGAACAAACAACACTGCAAATTTAATTTCCTATAAATGTAGTTCTGTACATTCCCTATCATGAATATTAACCATGATATTAGGACTTTTTTAATTTTCTGTCTGCAGAAATCCCCCACTCCTGCTCATATCATATCAACAATAATCTGTTATATCATGAACCACATTATTTGAAGTTTAAACACTTAATATTGTCTTCACTGAAGTTCTCCTGTGTGAGATACTTGCAAATACGTAGTATGAGGACGTTGTTATTTAAGACTTTCCGGTCTTGACTCGAAAATGTTTATTTGATCTATTCCGTGTTCGACATTTAATCATTTCATTCAATACTAAAGGTCATCGTCGTTAATGGCTGAAATCAGATCAGGAATAGGGTGGAGGGGGGCGTTGGAATTTAAAAATTCCTAATATCTCTGTTATAATGAGTCGAATCGAAGAATGTTGAAAAAATAAACATTCTTTATTTAGAAGATTTGCATTGGTGGAAGATTCTGTATGCGGATCTGGTTCTTGGTCATTCTAGTTTTTGCAACAGCTTCTATTGCTTTCCATTCCTATTCCTTCAAAGTCTGAAAGTGTTACAAACCAGGAAATATGACCAGCCCTTAATCGACCGGGCCACCTGTTGTAAATAATAAGAACATAAACCAATCCTACAGATTTCTAGTCCATTCGGTAGTGAAAAAAGATGTCTAATATTAATTTTGTGCGATTTTCGTACAGAGGAAAATATAGTATACTTACAATTATGTATATTAATCCTTTTATTATCCAACCACGATAACCACAGTTGTTCATTGGACTTGGGAAAAATGCCAACGACGATATATCGTTGCACAAGAGTTGGCGCCTATTATACGTATCACAAGAGTCCTGTATTTCTGAGAAAGAAGGAGTGAAACCATTTAACAATTTCTGAGTAACGCTTTAGTTCCGTTACAATATTTGTACCAGTGACATATAAAAGGGTTGGTAAACAATGAAATAAGAAATAACAGAATGTATTTCCGTACGAAGGATTGAGCATTTGATGAAGATTTATGGGTGTGCAAACGGAGCCACTGGTAGCTTGATGCTCTGGCGGCTTTTAACATTTTTATTAAAATGTAACTGTCTCCATGACTCGCAGTCCTAAAGCCCAAAGCCAGCCCTTTCCTTTTCACTTCCCGTTTTCCCCTATCAACAGTGAAGGCGTGGGATTCAAAAGAAAAAAAATGATTTAGGTGTCTCGTTCATTTTCGCCCAAACGTTCATTTGTGTGGAAATTTCTACCTCCGGTATTCCCTTTCAACACACTTTTCAACAACACATCCTCAAATACTTTTGATAACACCTGAGTATTTCATTTAAGTTTAAGACTCATGTTAGTATATTTTAAATCATTCAAATCCCCATATTTTGTTGTTTAGACGATAGTAGGTTATATAAATATAATAATAAATGCCTAACAGACATAATGAAACAAACCAGAAAACATATTCTACGCTATAATAATTTAAAAAAAAATCCTTTAAATAGAGTTTAGTCTACTACCAAAACAAAAAAAAAAAAACCGTCATGCAGGAGCTGCGTAAACTAAGCAGATTTCCCGCGTAAATGGTGTGACACATTAGTGATCTCATATCTCTGCTAATACTTACTGAAATCAGGAAAATCCGAATAATTCGCTTAATACTTGATTTACGAAAAAATGCATAGAACAACTTTATTAGAACATTATTAGTTTCACAAGAATGGTCACGAAGTGACTCCATTATAACGGAGCTATTTTGAATTTTTGAATCCCCCCCCCCAAACCCCTCCTTTTCCATGTTCGATTTTAGTCAATAACAAATATGATATTTAGTGTCAATTGAATCTAAAAATGTGCTAAATATTGAGCATGGTATAGATAAAATAAACATTTACAAGTTACGTGCATAAACTCTTTAATGATAACGTGATAACACTACATATTTACATGTATCTCATACAGCATATGTTCAATGAAAAAATATTTAGTATTTACACTTAGAATAATATGGCTTAAGACATAACAGCTTATTGATAATATGACATGAGTAGGAGTGGTGTTTATTGAAGGCTGAAAACTAAATAATGCAAATATCTCCGTTAATATTCATGATAGGGAAAATATGTGTATAACAACATTTATAATACATACAAATTTTAATACGATTGGTTCTATAACATTTTTCGATCCTACGAGTAATAAGGAAGATATTTCGCAATCCCTCCCTTCTAAACCCCCCTCCCTCAGTCCGATTTCAGCCGTTAAAGTACTTCATCTTTACTTTTACATAAAATACTTGCATATAGGTATATATATATAGTATATATAATTTTGAACGGACCTTATCTTCGTCATCTACTATATAGGATCGATGGTCATTTCACGAAATCGTTGGAAAATCGGGTCATGAATACAAACTCAATAGCTGATTTCCCCCAAGGGAATCTACTGAAAGTGCATTAGTTTTGATTTATCGTGAAATGCCGTAACTATCTGAATTTCACCATAATGGTGGAACGTACTTTATTCCATTTACACCGTCTGAAAACATACTATTCTATATTTCTTGTTCTGGATTAGGCTGTCCTGGTTCACGATTTCTAATGAAATATTAGTTTCAGATGCACATTGTAATTAAAACAATTCAAGTGACAACATTTCATGGTTTTATAACACTCCTAAAGTAGCAGACATAGATAAATTATTAAATGTCTCAAGTGAAATTTGAAATCTATAAATATGTTGTTATCCAATAAATAGTCAAGACTGAATAAAAAATGCCTGTAGATTTTATAAATTATATGTTATTTACTTTATGTTTTCATATTGTTGTTTTAATGTACATATTCATTCAATGTTATGTATGAAAATCTTACTAATTAATTAACCTATTAACTCCATTTTTGTAATGTTTATATCATATATACAGTTATACACCTCTCAGGAAATATCAGAGGAAATAAATTTCCCTACTAGAATCCATGGGCAAGGCGACTTTCCGGTGAAACACCTTCGCAGGTTTGCTTCTAATATGCCAACAATAAACTGAAGTGTCCAATTGGTTCTAACACACCTGTATCGAAATGCACTGTTGAGTCCCAAAAAGGAGGCTAAACAGTGTGATGGAATTTGAAAAAAAAAACAAACAAGAATACCCGTAAAACGTCTTCATGAAATCAAATGTATTACAAAACACGGCATTAATTAAAATACACCCTGGACATTGTAATCATCACAGTACAAAACCTGGATGGAGTGGTCCCTTCATTATTTTTTCAGGAGATGACCCAGACGATATTATAAAATTTAAATTAGTCAAATATTGTTCTAATAATTAGGATGAAATGATTGCAGTATACAAGCGCTAAAGGTTGTAAATCAAATTGCCTCGGCACCTACTTATACTTTCATTCTTCGGGCTCAGATTAGCCATGTGAGTTAAAGCGTTGACCTTAATCTCACACGGGAAACCTAGAGTGCCGAGATCGATTCCCGCCTGGGCAATAGGAATTTATTTAGTGATGGAATTCTTTAAATTAAATCCTTAGTCCTACCCTGGCTGGGATGGTAAACTGTAGATAACCCGTCCTGATTAGCCTTAGTTGCAAAAAGTGGACATTAATAACTAATTTAAATTTAAAACTTTCATTCTTCTACATACAGACAGTCAGATCTTCTACAGAAAATTAGATAGCCTTAAAACCCAAGACCAAAAAATAGAACAAATACCATAGATAGATGGTCATTCGCTCCAAAGGGGTCAATCACTTGCGGTAGTCATAAGCAATGAAATAGTCGATATTCACGTAAAAAGTGCCTCTAAAACTAACAATAAATTTACTCCAATGGTGAGTAGTATTTTATAAGATAAAGAAGTATTAATTGATGGCAACTGTTTTGCGATCAAGCAGATAAAGGACCACATTTAAAATTATTTATCTCCGCTTTGAAAACTAATTTTTAACGATCCTATATATTTTGTCCAACACAATTACTAGCCGGACACGGAAATATAAACTCTTACTAAGACAGATTCAAACCTTCTGACTCAAATAATTGCAAATGTGACTATACTGAACAGACATACACTCAGGTATAACGTAAACAAGCATAGCATATGCCAAAAATAAAATTTCTACGCATAGGGTTACTACGTAGGACATACATACACACACACACACACACACACACACACACACACACATATATATATATATATATATATATATATATATATATATATACTATTACTATAGACTGATTTGGTTCAATCTTCTGCGTAGGCTTGACATTCAGACGTTCAAAGGCACAAATAAAAACTTAAACTATAAACTAAATTAAGGCCTAGTGGTTGAATTTGAACAGAGTTTAATTTACTTTCCCGATGTCAAAAATGGAATTTACATTTTTCCCGTGATATTGTCCAATATATAACGTGAGTATTTAACACTAGATTAAATATTCATTTATTGCTTTAAAAATAGTTAAATGTATGAATTTGAATTCAAGGAAACTTTGAACTAGAAAGAGTATGAATGGGTTAGTCTGCAAAAGTAGGGTATTGTATATGGAAGATGGAGGTGGTTTCCGATCGTACTCCAGAGGTCAGCTTGAATAATAAACTAGACAGGGGAATTGAAATGAAACTCGGCCACCCAGGACAAATATAATCGGTTCCGTGCCATCAGATTCCTCGTTAAAAATGCATGGCTCTGGACGGCAGTAATAGATTTTTCACCTCATGCCTCGGGTCCTATACTTTCGCAAAGAATATCGGGAGAACAAATTAGAAAATTACAAAACGAGTCTTGAAATATCCTTTTTAAGGCATTCATTCACGCAAATTGTGCCAATTAGCGACTTTTAATCAAGAGAGATGCACAATTAAATTGCAAGATTACAGGTAAGAGGTATCAATCTTAACTGACACTCGTTCAGTGAAAACCACCTATTGACGTTGTACTCTAGACGGGATTTTCGAAAAATGTAATCAAATGTCCATCTATCCGATGATGACGGAAATGAGATCGTTTCAATTTTATATCTATACACATTTTTGTTTGTTCAGGACTGGTAAGACGGGGGGGGGTATTTGGAGCTAACTCAAAGTTAATCCACGATATTTGCATATTAGCAGATTTCCCTTACGGAAAATCTATTGAGGTTGTACTCGCGATCAAATTTTCGAAACATTTCTTCATATGTCCATCGATCCTACCCAGGAGATAACGAAAATGAGTTCCGTTTAAAATTATATATATGTATATATATATATATATATATATATATATATATATATATATATACTTGTTTGTCTGTGGTCCCAATTTAATTTTATGTAATAATGAATATCAAGTTCGTTAACGCCTAAAATCGGGCAAGTCGGAGGGGGAGAATTTCAAAAATTCGAAATACCACCGTTGTTATGCGTCGGATCAAAAAAGTGTAAAGAATTAATCTTATTACAAGTGTAATGCTCTATAAATGTTGTCATATTAACTGTAAGCTGTTATATCATGAACCAATACATTCCAAGGTCAAACACCAAATAAGGTTTTCATTGAACTATTATTTTGTGAGACACTCATGCGATGACGCCGTCAATTAAGATTTTTCTCTCTTTACTTGAAAATGTTTATTTGATCTATACCATACTCGATTTTTAACCGTTTCAGTCTACACATAACTGTTATTTGCTGGAATCGGACCTGGAATAGCGGTGGTTTAGAGGAGGGCGATAAGAAAATTCAAAATATCTCCGTTATTATGAGTCGGATCATAAAATGTTGTAGATCCAATCTTGTTAAACTTTTGATTTTCTACAATTATTGTTCTATGCATTTTTTGGTACTCATGTATTAAGCGAGTTATTCGTACTTTCTTTTCTGCCTTCAGTAACCCCTCCCCCTTTCTACTCATCGGTTTTTTACATAGAAAATAGAGGTGATACGAGATCACAAGAGTTATACTAGCACTTGAGAAATCTGCTTAGTTTACGCAGCCCTTGCGTGACGGATTTTTTTAGTTTCCAGTCTTAACTCAGTAATCCGATCCTTATTTCGAGTACCTGAACCACGAAATATCTTATATCCAGTTTAAATTTCAAGTCCCGTGTACATAGACTTCTTAGTGCAAGAATGATGAAGAATAAATGTTACTAGATCCGAACCGTGTCTTGCATGACGGACGTTTTTATTTATTGTCCCCTAACTCCATATTTAAATGCTAAATTTAAAATGATTAAGTTCCTTAATTGCTAAAATATTGTAGTTCAATTTTAGCCGAGAAAAGAGGAGGCGTAACTTAGATTCATAAATGTAGTCATTTGAAAAATGTATTTGTTACCAATATTGGAAAACAATTATTTCTTATAATACTATTCTATACATTTTCCACTCTGCTCTATGCGTAGTTCTTTCTAATTATCACGAAACGTTTTGTAAATAATTTACGATGTTCCAGATAAGCTCAGTAAGGAATTGAAACATATTGGGATGAATTTAAATCTTCCATTAAAAATATTAAAGGTTTTATTCTAAACCCAAAGACACAAATTACATCAGATTGACATAATCGAATTAGTAGGTCACATCCAGCGCAATCACCTCTGAATCCCGTAATAGACATAACTAATAATAATCATTGGATCATTAATTGAATAATAAATCAGTAAATAGCACATTGAGTCCATGAGATAGTGTAGTTGTTCCATTCTTTCAAAAAATAAAACAAAGAACTCAGAAGAAATCGAAAAGCTTTGAAAATCTGAACCTATTTCATTTAGCAATAAACGGTGAAAAAACAAAACAAAAAACTATAGTCTACTACGATATTTCAATTTGTCGACTTCGTAATTATCAAAAGTTAGTAACTTTAATTTTAGTACTGAAGAAATATATTATTTTCAGTGGAGTTCTGATTGCTTTAAACTCCTTTTAATCAGCGAAAGAAAAAAAACTTTCTTTTACTCTTTTCTAATTGCCTTCATAACTTTTCATGTACTTTAATTAATTCTCGTTTCGGATTTGTTCCTACGGTTGTTTTTCTTTCGTATAAGAAAAAAGTTTTGTTAACGAGTAAGTTTAATTGCATTTGATCCGATTGAGGATAATCATTCTTGCAATATTAATCCGTAAAGTACAAGTGAGAGAATAAGATCTGGAGCGAGAATCAGAGTTTTAAAGTGAACAAAAGTTACTTATAATGGAAGTTGTTTCACTGGAGTCATCTTCATATTTCCTCGCAATATTCAACGAAAGGGATAATTTAATAAAGTTAAATGAATTTCACAATTATCAACGAATAAATTGGTTAAAATCGCTTATAATTAAAAACAATGGTTTGATTAAACTAATTTGGAATGTATATGTTGATATAATGTATGTGTGCGTGTGTATATAAGTTTATATAGAATAGCTGATCAATGAAAGATATCTCTCTTTCTCGTGCATGTAATTTATTCCCGTTCCGGAGAAGCTCAGTAAATTATGTTGATTTCCTACGTCTCGGAACGACAGATGGTGTCATCTGTAAGCCATTCCAGCCAAATGACGTAATCAGCAAACTCTAGGCTTTTCACTTTGTAGGTTTCCCTTGTTATGGGGGTTAAATTTTGAGTAGTACACTATACATTTAACCTTTAAACGACAAGTCTGTGTCATATATGACACCTATGCCGTAATTTGTACACGCAAGAGCTTGTAATGAGCAGGAGAAGACTGGTGTGCTTAATACCCTCCTATTCAATAGTCACATACATGTTAGGGTCATTGTTCGCTCTGACCTCCACCATTTTTCGGAGTGTTTGTGCCGGTAGGTGCGTATTTGACGCAGCCTTGTTATTTTACTTTCCTTTTGTAAATTTTCTGTGACTGAATTTGCTATTTATCACTGAAGATGATATTAGAAAAGAACTTTTAAGACAAATGGAAGTTAGTGATAGCAATTTATAAATAATAAAAAAAATAGATGAGGAGCCCGTCTTCGTTGTAAATGCCAAAGAAGTATTTGCGGTGAACACATATATGGTTTCCCTGAATGTTTTGCCAATAACGAATCGTCAAGTGAATAGTTTCATATTTTTGTCCCTTATAAATGAGTGTCCATGATTTTTTTACCGGATTTCCCATAAGGGAAATCAGCTATTGAGTTCGTACTCATGACGCGAGTTTCGAAAAATTTCTCCAAATGTCCATCGATCCTACCCAGGAGATGACGAAAATGAGGTCCGTTCAAAATTATATATATATATATATATATATATATATATATATATATATATATATTTGTCTGTTAACGCTCTAGCAGTCGTAATTTTTGTTTGATTGTTACCAAATTTGGAATTTAATAGTTTTATGTAAAAAGGAAGATCAAGTTCGTTAATGGCTGAAATCGGACCAGTGGGAGGGGGGGTTTAATGGGGGATTTTTGAAAATTCAAAATATCTCCGTTATTATGCGTCGAATCGAAAAATTATATATAATCAATCTTATTGCAAATTAAATTTACTATAAATATTGTTCTATACATTTATTCTGTATCTTGAATATTAACCGAGATATTTGCATTTGTATTGTGTGTGTGGTCGGCAGGACAGCTATGTTCCGGACTTTCCGCCGAGAGCTCTGGCGGCCGTTTCCGTAACTATTCGTCCCTCGTGAATTTAGAGATCCCTTCCTACTACAGTTGTTATTGGGCAGATTTCTCTACTGTAAAACTTCACGTGGGAAATCTGCTTAGTTTACGCAGCCCCTGCGTGACGGACTTTTTTTTGTACTGTGTAGGTTAATGTTTATATATAATTTGTTATATTTTTGTATAATAATAATATGCTACTAATATATGCTTCTTTGCTTATTTATTTTATAAGTAAAGGTATTAGATAGTATGCTATTATATAATAAATATAACATAGTATATTTTGTGCAAATTTTTATTTAATATTTCATTTTAAGCTCTCATTGGTAACGAAGGGGGGGGGGGTACTCGCAAGCACACGCACACACTATCACACTACTCTTCTAAACTTTTCTAAATGTTATTTTGAGACAAGAAGAGTGATTCTGAGCAGAATAAAATCGAAAATATGCATATGGCAGTTAGGTGTCATGTATGAAACTACTTGTCCAATTTGTCCTGGGACACAGCCTTGCCGTTTAAAGGTTAATATATACCTAAAAATAAAAATAAGCCCCTTAATTATTGAGTTCGAGAAAACCGTAGAGATCATCAATCAACATAATTAGCTAGACATTATTTGTAATCAAAAGTATTTTACACACTTCTAACTATCTTCTTCATCTGATTTAGGATCATATGATATATATAAAATGCGACTTCATTCAGAATCATTTATTTATTGTTCCATCATTCCTATATTACATATTTCACGGAAGCTAATATTCATATTATTTTAATTCAATTTTTTGAACACAACAAAAAGTTATAATATTTTAGATACACATTTTTATGGCTATAATAATCGTGTTTAGATTACTGATAATTTTATATTTAAGTTTTATTGGCAAGAAGTTATGATCCTTTGAATAAACTTTGTAAAGAAATGAACGTAGACCATACAGTTCACATCATTAATTTATCGTTGCGTGATTCCTATAATACATATTTCATGGAAGCTAATTTTATATATATATAATCTCGACAATTCCCATAAGAGAAACCTGTCAAAAAAAAACAACAAAATACGTGGAATAAAATTAGTACAACGCGTTTTGAGCATTTCGCCCAGAAAATAAGACTGAAAGTTTGTCCATTGAGGCTTATTGCTCAATACGGACACTTTTAATTTTATTCCACTTCACCACATACACTTCAGATGAACCTTATGGAAGAACAGTAATTATGACGTGACTGGTCTTCAAATGACCGCACTTATAACAAAGTTGTTAAAAAAAAAAAACATTATAGAGTTTCATTCAAAAACACTCAATTGTTGTCCAAAAGTTAAATTTCTATCTAAATATAACTTTAGAGGCGAAATATAATGTTTATGGACGCCCTGAACTTCCCTGCAGGCAAGATCTTACTCTTCCATTACCCATGTCTATTTTCATGGTGTAATTATTATTAGTGCCCTCTAGTAATTAAAGTGGTGAATAAGTTTGATGTGTCTTGACGTTGGACAGAACGACATCAAAACATTTTATATTTTACCTTAGTCTCGTTGGCCATCTAAAATGAAGCGAATTAAATTGCTGGAAAGAGCACAGAGCACTGCTAGCTTGTCAGTGCAGCCGGCGAAAATGGTAATTGCGGCATACGGAGGTGACAGAGCGGGCATAGGCATACTCCTAGATTGGACTGATGTATGGGGATTAGCAGGAAAGGTGGTAGGAAGCCAAATTATGTAGAGCAATTACACTGGCTGGACCGGCCACGGAGTCAAAGTGCAGCCATGCATTATAGCTGCACATATCACCTCCATTATTCACCAGCTGGCACTTACCCTAATTTTCGAGTCAATACTCATTTCAATTGTTTTATGCCTCCTTCTCAATGCTCCAATAAATTTCCGTATATACCGTTAGAGCCATGCTGACTCCAACAAATAATTTGTATTATTGACCTATATGGAAATTATCCTAGTACGAGTCACATTTGGCCCGACAATCAAAATGGGAAGATATTAAATAGTTGAGTCAATAATAAAAACATAGATGGAGAACACTCTAAGAGAAAGGAGAGATGAAAAAGTTGATTTCAACATTTTCATCCTGAACTTGAATGATGAAAAAGTTAGGACACTATACAAAAGGCAAAATTACTGATCATTTAAAATTTAGATTTATTTTTAATAAACTTTGCAAAAAAATGCACATAGATCATTCAGTTGACTTCATTCAGAATCATGTATTAATCCTTTCATCATTCCTATACTACTATATATTACATGGAAGCAAATTATTATTCTATTTTAATTCAATTATTGAATACAAAAAAGTGTATAACATATTTTATACCCGTTTTTATGGTTATAATAAACGTGTTAGATTACTGATCATTTTAGATTTATCCATTTTTGAGGTGCGGGATGGTGAAGGAATTATTATCAAACGTAAAAAAAGAAAGGCTTGTTCCTTCACTGTAGTTGGTTCTAAGGGAAAGTGCCCTGTCGCAAAGAATAAACAACAGTGAAGGAAAGAGGACTTTATTTTCTTACCTGAGATTGTATATTTAAGTTTTATTGTCAAGAGGTTATGAACGTTTGAATAAACATTCTTAAGGGATGCATATACAGTTGACTTCATTCAGAATCATTTATTTATTGTTGCATCATTCCTATAATTCATATTTCATGGAAGCTAATTTTTATTCTATTTTAATTCAAGTATTGAAAACAAAAATAACGGTATAACATATTTTATACACGTTTTTATGACTATAATAATCGTGTTCAGATAAATGATCATTTTTGATTTAAGTTTTATTGTTAAGAAGTTATGATGCAGTTGAATTTTCTGTATGCTACAGAATTATTTATTTATCTTTGCAACATTCCTATAATACATATATTTCATGGGAGCTAATATTTTTTCTATTTTAATTCTATTTTTGAATACACAAAAGATTGTATAATATTTTTGATACACGTTTATATTATTTTAACTGTTGTTTTTAAATTACTGATAATTTTAGATTTAAGTTTTATTGTCAAAAAGTTATGATCCTTTGAATAAATTTATTAAATAAATGCACGTAGACCACACTGTTGAATTTATTCAGAATTATTTATTTATCGATCCTATATTACATATTTCATGAAAGCTAATATTTCTTTCATATACGTTTTTCCTAAGGAAAGGGCACACGAAAGTTGCTACTAAATGTAAAGCCGAGCATGGTGAAGTTAATATCTAAATTTATATGTTATATTCAGATATAATATTTCATTAATTGTTTTTCTTTCCGGTCAAGAATAGTTCTATCTGTTCAGAGCTGCGAGGTTGGTTGGAGTTTTTTTTTACAACTTAGACACTTTCCGTTGTAGAGATTATTAACTTTTAAATCGACTGAAAGATATCTCATTTCCGTTTGTTTTTATTCATTTAACAATTTCGGTAGTGTTACCAGTATGTAGATTTATCTATTGTTAACCTTCGCGTGGGAAAAATCATCTTAGTTTACGCAGCCCCCCCGTGACTTTTTTTTTTATTTTAAGTAAGAATTGATTTCCGGTGACAGGGTGTTTGACAATTCCTTTGCTTTATAGGGTAAAATGAGTAAGCGATTTCAATTTATTGTTTTTGAAGAGGAGGTGAGTTATTTGTATATTGATTTATTCAGTCTTCAGTAAACTCTACCTGGGTCACTAAACACCTCATGCTCAGCTTACGTTTTAATTTCTGTTTAAATAGGCTTTTTTTTCCCGTATAATTAAGGAACTGATGGTAAGATGAGATCAGCGCGTTATTCCAGCACTTGGGAAATCTCTTCAGCTTTTTTGAGAAGCTGATGGACTCTTTCTATTCCAATATGGCTCGAATCACTAACCAAAATCTCACCTTTCAGACGTAGAATAATTCTTTTGCAGATAAAGAAATAATGGCCACAAAGACTGGAGAGCCAGTCCCTTCAGGCCAACATCCGGCACGTTTGGGCACTGATGATGAAGCACTGCATCGGAAGCGCTCTGTCGCTTCAATAAATTGTGACTGTGGAAGTGTGGCCATTTTTCCTCTACCTGCAATCAAATTCACTTCCATCTGCATTTCTTTTCAGTAAAAATGATTTCTGGTGACAGGATGCTTGCCAATTACGTTGCTACACAGGGTGGAATGAGGGATGAGTGAGTGATTTCAATTTATTGTTTCCTATGGGAGGTGAGAGATCTGAATGGTAAGTAGGCTGGAGAAGGGTGGAGAGATGCTGCTGGATATAAGGGACGTGCCAGCATTTGTCTGGGATACTTGGCGGGGGATTGTGCGGGAGGAGAAGAGTGTGTTTGGGTTCGATAGAAAATTCTATGGTTGGGGGGGGGGGGGTTTGTTGGTCGATTCAAGAATACTCCCCCACTCACCTCTCATACACATACATTCATCAATGAATACATTCTTGACGCCTTGCTCCTATTTTCCCCCCACAACATTCTCACTTCCTTCCTACCACCTCCATATTTCTCTCACCATTATATTTAGAAGCTACATTTTTTCCCAACCACAAGCCTACCAACTCGTGCTCACAGAAACTACTTGGAATGGATGACAGAACTTGCTATCGATTTATAGATAGGTTTTACGGCCCATAGTGATGCCCACTGTTCTTTTTTTATATATCCAACGGATTTACAACACAATACTTTTATGATTCACCAGTGGCCCAACAATACTTATATGATATAACTTGGAAGCAAAGGAACGCCATTTATTGAAACTATTCGTCCTTCAGTCACTTTATTAAATTCTACACCTTTCACGTCTCTTTAGGAGTACAATCCTTACTCATAATAATTTCGTCACACAGGGGCTGTGTAAACTAAGCAAATTTCCCTCGTACACCACGTTTTTGCATTTATCTCATGGGGTAAAGGTTTATTGAGAACAATATTTGGTATTTGTTCGTCAATTAAAGCGCTTCATGATAAATCAGTTTATTGTTACTATGGTGTGAGAAGGGGTGAGGCATTACTGAAGGTCTAAAACTAAAAAATGCAAATTTCTTGGTTAATAATCAAAACAGTGAAAAAATGTTCATTTTATTTCGAAACATTTAATTTGCAATAAGAACTGTTCTATACACTTGTTCGATCCAACGTATAATAACGGATATATTTAGAATTTTTGAAATTCCCCCTCCCATCATTTTTACATAAAACGTTTAAATATCGAGTTTGGTAACGATCAGACAAAAATTACAATCGCTAGAGCGTTAACAGAAAAATATATCTACACACACACACACACACACACATATATATATATATATATATATACACACACACACAGTTCGGAACGGACCCCATTTTCGTCTTCTCCTGGGTAGGATTGATGAACGTTTGAGAAAATTTCTGAAAGTCAAGTCATGACTATGACCCTTAGCTAAATCTGCTAAAACGAAGCCAGTACATATCCTGGAGAAAGGATTTCTCTCTCGCGGAGAAGTGTTAAAATAAAGACGGCGAAATATGTGAAGGAAGGATAAATAGTGTTTCTATAAATTCTGACCTTTTGCCTACAAGTGATATCAAAAGACGTGTAGTAAATTGTTAGTAGCGTGTAAAGTATTAGGTAGGGGACCGTACATCGCGCCACCCACTAATTGAAATATTCACATTTATTTTTTGTGTAGCATATTTTCATGCACATATCGCTTTTGTGTAGTATATTTGCCTTAATCCTGCAATGGAATTTATAATGGCGAATCCTCGCAGCTGCTGAATAAAAGTTTAAAGCAACGCGTAAAAAGTATAGACAATAATGAAAATAAAACTGCTTTGACGGATCATTCTATCTCCAGGAAACACACCTTCGTTTTCGAAAAAGTTCAAATAATTGATAAAGAAAGGAATAATACGTGGGTGAATCAAATATAAACGAGACTTTTTTTTTTTTTAAATTTATTTTAATTTTAAACGCAAAAAATAATATAGCTTATTTTTCTACATAATCCCCTGACTTGGAAACACATTTTTCCCAGAGGATATGTAGCTTTCCAATTCCTTCCATGTAGAAAGATGCAGATAGTGTCTGCAGCCAATTGCGCAATAGGCTTCAACCTCACCATCACTGTCGAATCTTTGGCCTCCTAAAGCTTCCTTGAAAAGGCCAAACACATGAAAGTCACAGGGTGACAGGTCTGGACTGTAAGGAGGGTGTTCCAGTGTCTCCCACCCCAGTTGCTCCAATTTTTCCCTAGTCATGGCTGCTGTATGGGGGCGAGCATTGTCATGGAGAAGAACCACTTCTCTGATCGGTTCGTCTCGTCTTTTGCGGCGATATGCAAGTCGGACGTCACTGAAAATGTCGCAGTAGTAGGCTGCATTAATTATCCTGCGCTCATGCAAAAAATTGAGGTACAGCAAACCACGCTGGTCAAAAAAAAACGGTAGCCAAAACCTTGCTTGCTGACAATCGTGACTTGGCTTTCACTGGTCCAGGTTCTCCTTGTTTTCTCCACTCCATACTCGCTTGTTTAGACTCTGGGGTGTAGTGGTGCACCCAAGTTCTGGCTCGCGAAAGTGTCTTTTCCCCGAACTGTGCAGTCAATCTCCTCAAGATTTCGGCCGGTTTTACGCCTTCTGCGGCGAGATACTTAATTACGACACGTTGCGCAGTCGACGGGGGTACCTCTTCCTCCGACATCGTCACGGTGGACAACGAGACGATCGAGGTGGCGAGATCACGTGCTTCCCCTACTCCTGACTAACCTACCCAACAACAAAAAAGGCGGGAACGTTCTCCCACCACTACTGTGCCCGAAAGACGAAAAGTCTCGTTTATATTTGATTCACCCTAGTACTAAAAGGAAAATAGAAGAGAACATTCACATAATAAAAAAATAGAAAAAGGACAGTAAACAAAAAAAACAGAAATCAAATTCCTCAAAGCATATATTCTACAACATTTTATCTTAATCGACTTTAAATTATGGCGCGAAATAATCGAGTTCAAGATTGACTTGTAAATAATCGATTTTTAGTCAGCTGACTTAACCTACCTCGGGAACCTCTCAGTATCATATGCCTCTTCTGTGAGGACTGTCGCAACGTAATGTAAAAGAGCACTTCAGAAATGTAATTAGCAATTTATAATTATATTTAATAAATATATCATAGATGTAGGCACCTACTAATACAATATATAGCAAAAGAATTATTAAGGAATGTGTTAAATTAATATTATTAATAATTATTTTATATATTTTTCTTTTAAAAGGGATAGCCCCTGAAGAGTTGGCAAATAAGCCACGAAACATGTTAGGCAGTTTCAATAAAGTTTGCACCGAAGAAATGTTTATTATTGGAGACCCTTGCCATTAAATTTGAAGAATACATAAATAATATAGGGTCGAGAATAAGAAGAAGAATATTTACCTTAAGAAAAATCAAGAATCGGGCATGCACTAATGATGCTATTTTTGGAACATTTCTTCCAATGACCATCAATCGCTCCAAGGAATGACGAAAATGAGGTCCGTTAATTTTGTTATATATATGATATCACTCTTCAAAGGTGTACCAATTTTTATCTGATCTAATGTTTTGTAAACTTCATGCTATTTGAAAATATTTACTGCTGTACATTTTATTATTCTTTCACCGAACTTCGACTCTTGCTACTTCCATCAGGGGCAATTAACGAGCTAGATATTTAGTTTTACATGAAACGTGTATATAAAACGTTCGGTAGAGAAAAGCGAAACCTTAGGCAGCTAGCGCGCTAAGACACTCACACACTCGCACACCCTATTAGAAGGACCTTATTTTTGTCCTCCATGACCGATAAATTGAATAAAGAATTTTCTTTCAAAAACGCGCTTTGAATACAATCTCAATAGCCGCTAATATGGGTTTATTAAGCTTCATATGGCCAATTTTCCATTAGCCTGTTTTATTATTAATACTAAAACAAATGTTAAATAAAGCTTTCAAATTCATTATTGTTGGAAAACGTATATGAGGACTGCAGAACTTGGCATATAATTAATTATTTTCTCGATATTGAAAATTCAGGAATTCAGACTGAATAACATTTCAATATATTATATTTAGTCATAAGCACTTGCAGCATCACTTTATTGCTTATTAAATTAAATTGTTTTGTCTATATTTCGTTCTGGGATAATATGAACAACATAAAGAACCTTATTAGCCGCATTTTAGCACTAATTGTTCAGATTCTAAGCTAATGATCTTCTTCGAGTGCACAATAAACGATCATAATAGTCTATATGCTCCTTCAACGTCATAACTGGACAGATTCTACCAAAAAAAAATTGTAATAATGGCTTCTGTATTCTTTATTACATATTTCAATGTAATAGAAATATTTTTTTCTAAGAAACTTCGTCAGTGTTTTAATGATATTTTATTTCAGGCGAGTTATTTATACTAGAGAATGAGTAGGAAGATCTAAATGAAGAGAGACTACCTCATAACTGTCCGTTAAGTATACGCTACAAGACGTTGAAGCACAATTTAAGCCTCCCAAACTTTGATATTTGTCCACAAAAAGCAACTGAGAACTCCCCCTTGGTATATTCGATACAGCACAGACTTATCCCTCACAAAATTTAAAAAGTCTGACACACTATCCAAATTTCATTACCGACCACACCAACGAATTTTTACAGGGAAAACATGAGGTCACCGAGTGCTTTACTGATGGTTCCAAAAACGAGAAAGGAGTTGGCTCAGCTGCAGTAAGGGAGGGAAAGGTAATCACGCAGACACTGCCTTCTTGTTACAGCATTCTAGGAGCAGAACTCCATAAAAAATTGTATAGAAAACATTCGTACGACATAAAATTTGTAATAATTAGTTGTATATAGTTCATGATCTGACTCATAATAACGGAGATATTTTAAGTTTTTGAAATTCTCTCCTCTTCCCACTGGTCGGACTTCAGCACGGGAGGAACTTGTGTCTAATTTTTTATGAAAGATTAAATATTAAGTTTGGTAACGATCAGACAAACAGTTTGAAAGTTAGAGCGCTAACGGACGAATTTATGTATATTTAGTTTTAAAACGACTCAGTTCCATTATTTTCCGGATAGAACCGATGTGCATTTGATGAAATGTTTTAAAAATCGCGTCATGAGTTAAATCTCTATTACTGATTTCCCTTAAGGGAGATCTTTTAATAGAATAACAGTAGGGTGCTGTTTTTGGCCCATTCTAGTAGGCTCTGAATTAGGTGTATAAATGTGAGGGTGTTTGGCTATGCCCTTAGTTTGGTGGATAGATGGTGTGGGTGGTCTGAGGGACCTGAAACCACACCGATTGTAAGCAGCCGGCACCCCCCCCCACCCCCCATCCACATATGCCACTTGACAGGAAACATCTTCCCTCCATTTCTCACAAATGCAAAAACATTCCCAACCCCTAACACATCCTCTCCCTTCTGACCGTTTCTTCTTGCAATTACTCCAGCTCATTTTTCTTATTAATATCTGTTTGTTTGTGTGTGTCCGGCTTCTTATGCTCTACTCAGTTATTGGAATAGGCTTTCTTGAAGGATGAAATTTTCTTCAATGATATAACTTATTGTCATTACGCACAGCTCAATGAAGAAACAATCAGAACGGTCGGATCTCAATTTCTTTTGTCACAAAGAGGCATTTTTTAAAGTTAGTTTTGTGGTTATATTATTAACTATTATAGTATTATAAATGATATAAGAGAGAGAGAAAGAGAGATTTTGTGTGTGTGTGAGACAGAGAGAGAGAATGGGAGGGGAGTGTGAGGGTGAGATGAGCTTTGCCTAGGATAGTGGAGTAGAGGGATAAAGAGCCTATAGGAGCATTGTGTTAAGTATAACAAAGAAAGATTGTACAACTTGACCATGTTAATTTGTTTGCCCGTGAACTGTCTATTGTTTGTAGTTATCTCTACCCTCCCCGCCCTACCCCTACCACTAGGTGACAGGCTCTTTTATAATGAAAGCCCTTCTGTCATGAGCCTTATCTTTTAATTTATAAACTCCACCATATTTATACACTTGTCGTGGCCAAGTTGTTACTTTCCGTCGTTGCTAAATTTTTTGTTGTAAGAGAAGCTTTTTTGAATTTATTTTATTATAGTATCAATTTGAATTTATGTTTAAGGAAATATTCCGGAATTGAATATGATCAACACATATTTGATATGTATGCTAGACTATACTAATTATTACTTCTCTTATATATTTTCCTTTATTGCTTAGTGCGGAAATTAATCTAATGTGCGTGTGTATATATATATATATATATATATATATATATATATATATACATATACACTGTCATTTATTCATGCACCGACGACATAAAGCTGTGATTAACCTAATGTCCATAACATTGAAACCCTCTAAGAACTAATGCTTAATTTCCATGAAAAAAATACGTACGTTCTCTATACGCGGATCGTTAGTTGAACGAAACATGAACTAATATATCAGGCCAGGCCTGATACCTTTTGACGAATTACAGGAATAGTACTTGAATAGTTAAAACTAGAGGGCGGAAAATACGATTTTTGTTAGGAATTTAAATAGGGAATGAAAATGAAACATTGATTTAGGCTGGCAAACATCACATACCAATGAGAATGCGCTATACATACTAAGTAGATGACCTTGGAGATCTTTCCTGGCGTGAATTGTCCTACATAATTATGGATTCAAAGACCCACTAATATCTAATGGGTGCAAATCATCGATTTCTTCAAATATATGACTTTAGTATTTAGTACTAGTAAATTGCTACTATCTCTCGTAAGGACGCTGTGGTCTTTGAATGACCTTAGCCTCAGCCAACAGATTCATCCAAATCATCTTGGGTAGTGGCTCGGTATCCGTCATCAGCTAACTTCTACTTGTCCCTGCATGAAGAAAATCCTTTTATCTGCCTTTCCGAACCCTTCCTCTTCAATTGTACCAATCTGCTTCAACCTTGCTCTGATTATGTGAATCGTAGTCTTGGGCACGACAAATCACTTATTGCCAATGGTAGTACTTGTATTAATGTGATGTGTATACACCAATGAAAATGTAGTGATCCTTATAAAGACCTTTGTTGTGGTTTTTCTCTTGTGCGTAATATCTTTAAGCTCTGAATTATCAACTTAGCCTTTGGACCAAAAGAGCACACAGCCAATCTAGGCAACCAAATTCACGTGGGGTAGCTCTTGGGTCTGGACTCCCTGCTTAAAACGTGTGCCTATTTAATGGGGGAACATGAGTGGTGACTTGATACCTTTTGGAAGGGCAATAGACGAGGTGGTAATAACTCTCCCTTCGACGATAGTGAGCTTCCCCAGATTTTGGGGAATTGTTTGAAATCTGTTTCCGGAGGTCCCCTAAACAGTTGCAGATTAGCTTTCATGGTGTTCGCGAGATATAATTGTCATTGCGTGTACAGTAGTCCTGAAAATATTACACCTGTCCGCATCGGTGACATCTGAAGAGAATCGTACTTATCTGAGGACTAAGATTATGCCTATAGGTAATGTTGTTTTGATTTTGACATCCCTTGGCTGCTGACTGAAAGAGTTAATCTCAGTTTCTCGCTTTATTGGTGTCTACTGAGAATATTTCGTTTGGTGAATGAAGTTATGAAATTTATGTCCTCAGGTCCTCCGAACTTTTGATACATAGGTTTATGATATAATTGGTGCTGCGTGTACTGTCTGAATTTTTACCGTTGACTGTCATTATTACACGTCCTAGACAGGTGAATTCTTGATAAACGCTTCCATTTATAGACTATGCTTAGGAGTATTCATAGAAATGTTTTTCTCGGTTCATTTCTAGTCGATTAAGATCTGGTTAAACAGACTATGGGATTACCGAATGGACAGTTAGAAACTATCAATCTACCGTATAAACATGTTCAATAGACTGATGGATGGAGTGATGAGCGGATGAATGTTGACTTTGGGCCAGTAGGTGATGGTAGAGGTGCGTGATTGGTTGGAGAGCCTAAAGCTAACTGGGATGAGGGGGTAGTGCGTGCAGGGCTAATCACCATGTAGCCCCAGCCCTATAATATAAAGAGCGAGTGGCCCGGTGTGAAGCCCACCCCATGCCCCAATCTGCCACGCCCTACTTCCGTCCCTTTGATTGTTTGCTTTGAATTTACTATCTTTTGTACAGTACAATGCCGCACACCATCTACTCCCTTTTTTTCATACGTGTTATTGATATTTTATACAAATTGTTACCCCTTGAAAAGGGAGAAGGACCCAAACAATAAGTCTGTGAGGGACAGCCTGTGAAAATAAATCATCAGTGTAATCTAAAAACTTAGGATTAAAGAGATATGGTGATATAATAAAAATATTTTGTCATAATTTTCTTTATCAAGATAAAAAAAAAATAATTATTTTTTGTATACACATTTTTTAAAGTTATATTTTATTTATAGCGTCCAATAAGTATTTCTTCCTAACAGATATCCAGCCAATTTTTAATATGCCGCGTTAGGAATAAATTAATAAATACAATCTATAAACTGACGTTTTACTAAAAGCCTGTCAGTCAGGGGCTGCGTAAACTAAGCATCTTCCACATGCTGGTATAGCACACTTGTCATCTCATCTCACCACATATTCTTTATTTATACGAAAAAGCAAACGAGTAAATGGGGGTGTGGTTACTGAGGGCTGAAAGCAAGGAAGTACTTAATACTTGAGTTATGAAAAAAACGCGTAGAACAACAATTGTAGAGTCAATAATACTACAAGATTGAATCTATAAAATTTTCCTTTCCATCATCCGACTCATAACAACAGAGATATTTTGATTTTTAGAACCCTCGAATTTGTAATAAGATTTTTTGTATGGATTTTTTCGTTCCTTCGTATAATAAGGGAGATTTTTCGAAATTCTCTCTCTATATCTCCTTTCCCTGGTCTGGATTCAGCAGTTAACGAACTTGACCTTTATTTTTACATTTAATGTTTAAATATCCAAATTTGTAACGATCAAACAAAAATTACGACTACTAGAGCGTTGTCACACAAATATATAAATCTATATATACACATATACACAAAGTTTAGAACTGACCTCATTTTCGTTATCTCCTGGACAGGATCGATGGACATTTGAGGAAAATTTTCGTTACCTCTTATGTTTGTTGCGAATGTTCCTTCTACACTGGGGAGGTCGTAGATTCTGAGATTCCAGAAGTAGGTTAAGTCAGCTGACTACAGATCGATTATTTACACATCAACCTTGAACTCGATTATTTGCCGTCATAATTTAAAATCAATTATTTTAAGATAACATTAATTGAACTTTTTCAAAATTGGAGGTGTGTTTCTTGGAGACGAAATGATCGGTCAAGTTAGTTTTATTTTCATTATTGTCAATGCTTTTCATTTGTTGCTTTAGCCCTTTATTCAACAGCTGCAAGGATTCACCAAAATAAGTTCCATCGCAGGTGTTACAGATTATTTCGAATATATTATATTTAGATTTTGATTCTATTTCTTTATCTTTAATTCAACGAATTTTTTTTTTTATTTTATTTTATTGTTATAGTTCCAGGCTACATTAAACGATTTCGTATATCCCCAATTCTATTTAGTTGTATTGGTAGGAATCATATATAGTAGTGTGATTTTTTGTGGTGTGTTTTTTATATTAATGTATCTAATCCTTGATATATTCTAATTGTAATAAATTTTTCAGGTAAGGGAAAACTACATCATCTAATAACTAATTCTGTGAGTACATCTTCTACTGTGTAATAATTTATCCTAAGACATGGTTATACTTACTTCTTGTATGTTACGTCACCGCTCCGAGCACAGTTGGCTTTTATAAGTATATATAACTCAGTTAAGTCATTTGTCATAATTTAATCTATTTTAGTTATTAATTAAATACCATATCTCAGATAAAAAACAAAAAAAAACAACACAAATTGAATTTTGAAGAGACTTGAATTTTAATTTAGACTGAATAGAGGGACATTAGTAAAAGGACGGCTATTTCGCAGAGCTTGGGCATTAGCGGGTATTCAGGTTAGCCCTCTGCTAGAAGGGATTTACCTAACGTTATTAATCAACATCCGTGTTAGCTTGGGGCCACTTTCCAATCCTCTCTGTCTTTACTTGGAAAATTAGTGTATTTTAACAATCTAAACAAATGCAAATGTATTCCATGCTTTATTTTATAATAATACGTTAATTGTGTAACGTAATTTACAATTTTTATTAAAGCAGTCCCAACCAGCCGTTTTCTCGGAATTTTACTTTCAATGAGGGTATTTTTAATTATAATCTCTATTCTCTTTATTTTCTGATAATCATTTCAGTGAGTTTAAATATTCTCTTAACAAATCAAACCACCTTTTGGATAAATGAGGTGTATTAGCCTTATTTAAGTACAGCCCCCAGATAACAAACGACTTTATTAAGGAATCGCTGTGGCATTTTCTCATAATTCATAATAATAAGGAAAAATGTTTTAGGGGGGGGGTGAAACTCGTAACGGTATAATATTTAAGATTTGTGTAGAATTGTTATACGAGATACGTAATACCTTCTCATTAAAGATGTGTTCGCTTAAACATTATGTTTTATGATTGTGTGTACACATTTTACCTCTCAATGATGACGACTAGAGAAAATCTGAAAAAAAGAACTGCATAAAGTAACCAGATTTCCCGCAAACTTGAATGTCATACGTATCACCTCATTTGGCATTATGTTGCCTATTTCTAACTATTACATCCAGCCTCCTGGGTTGTGACCCCTGCTAACCATTTATATTTCTTGTCAATTCACCCCTCTAGCTCAATTTACAAAATTTAATGATTAAAAGAATTTAATCCTTAATAGTCAGTTTATGATTTCCGGCAGCTTCTTTCCCCACTTTTTAGCAGATTTCCCTTAAGGGCAATTTTTGTTTCATCGTTACCAAACTCTTTATTTTGTGGAGGGGCGATGCGAGACGTAAAGAAGAAGTCAAGGCCAATTTAACTATATCACATATATTAAAACAGTAAAATAAAATATGAAAAAGTTATTAACAAATAGGTCCATTCACGGCCGCACTTCAGACTCCGGTATTTCACAGTTTATAAATACGCACTAACCAAAACACGGTTCACAACGCGAATGCCAATAGAAGACTCACTAAGTCTAACCTCACAAGTTATAGGGGCTTCTCTATAGCAACGTATAGCAGCGAGATACTCGCGAACATATGAAAATTAAGACTAACTGTCAAGGTTATTCATTCGCGAGTACCTCGCCGCTACAATTTAAACGTTTTATGTAAAACTAAAGATAAAGATCGATATTGTTTTAAATCTGACTCGTGGAACGGGGAGCTTGAGCCCATTGAACATTTTAGTTTTGATATAAATGCAAATACTTGGGAAAGCACTTGGGAAATCTGCTTAGTTAAAGCAGCCCCTGCGTGACAGGCTTTTTACTCGTCTTCTGGTTTTTAAAATGTTCAACTTCCGTTGCACTGAGTCGCCACAGTTGTCTGGATGGGCCAAAATTCTAAATTTTAATGTAACTCTGAATGATTAAATTAAATTTTCTTTCATCAAATCAAAATAATATTTTTTATTCTCATTAGTAAATCGTGCTACACAACTCCGCCTTTGAATTCTATGGTCATATTCTTCGGATGTGTTTTTTGAATCTCAAAATACATTCTGAATAACATATGGTTTTCATTGTTTTTTTGATTTTTAATAAAATTATTATTTTGTAACATTGCCATCTATATAATGATCAACAGAAGGTTCTGGAATTATGAAAGCTTTCTTGGTTCCTGTGGGTTTGCAAGCGAAAATTCTTTTTGCGACTTTTTTTATTCTCAGTTCTTTCGCTAGAATCTTTAAAAGGAAATTGATGTCTGCAGTGCTAGGGAACAAGTGCGAGAAGTTCCGTAAATTTTAAATCCGAGAAGTGAAACAAAATCAAATTTATTCTTCATGAAAAAGAAGTCGAAAATGCTTCAAGAGAAAGAGTGGGGGAAAAAGGAACTGAAAAGTTTTAAATAGTATCAATTATTTTCTTTTATTTTTTCAATGAAAATCAAATTCCCTTTATTAATCTCTTTCCATTTAATAAAATAAAAGAAAACAATTAACACTATTTAAAACTTTTCAGTTTCTTTTTTCCCCCACTCTCTTCTCTTGAAGCATTTTCAACTTCTTTTTTATGATATTTTACTTGTAAATAGTGGAAACGATTTCTTCATTCTTATAATAGTTCCTTGAATCACTATTAACCACTTTGGCATCCACTGCTAAGAAGACTGACTGGTTAAAAATGCGCCTGGAATATAAATTGACCCAGTTTGAACTTTTCCAGTTTAATTTATTTTTTCAAAGTCATATCTGCCGAAGTTCACTGGCATAGTTTATTGAAATACCTTCCAATGATTGTCTTATAATGAATCATTGTAATTTATTAATGCATAAATATGCATATTATAACTATTTTTTTCGCATTTGTTATGAACGTTCAATAAGTTCTTAATTTATTTATTTGTAAAATACTCGCATGATTAATTAATTTTAAAAGTTATTTATAATTAATGAAGTACAAATAGTTTACTTCACTTCCATGACTCAACTTTATCTAGAAAAACAAATATTTTGCAAAAGATAAATAACTATAATAACAAAACAAGTTTGGGGCACGGGATGAAGCGATTGTTTCACTAAACAACTAGGGGCTTCTATCAAAAACTTTAGGGAAGCTATTTAAGATTTCAGATAACCAAATGTAATTGAGCTTTGACCAGGTTTTTAATCAAGATTACCATGCGTGGATTACAGTTGCCATGGTAGTTGTAGAGGAGAAACTGGAGAATTCACTAGACGTTGCTGTGAATAGTTAGACTTATGTTTTAAAAGAGGAGTACGAATGAGATATATTAATCTATCAGTATTCGAGAAGAATTTAATTAAAATGTCCTGTTTTATATTAGTAATTAATATTTAAGTTCTACGGAAAAATATCAAAAACATTTGACTACAGGAAGGAGTAAATATTTTTAATTGAATGCACTTTTAGTGTAGCCGTATTGTTCTCAATTCACTTTTCAATAATCAAAAATGGTATTAGGAACAAGTACTCGACATCGAGGCCAAAGTCATTAATACACAATGAATAAAAACCAAGCAGTAAAAGTTTTTGGTTGTAACGGATAAAAGAAAATAGAGCTAATAAATGAAGAAATAAGGTTAGTTTTAGGAATAGACTCGTCATTTCATTTGAAAAAAGTGGCTGGGAACTTGAGCACTTCCTCGCGGGAGATTACTTCATAGCAAAAGTTTTTCTTTGAAAATTAAAAAAGTTAATTTAGTTTTAATTGATCCTTTGACTTTTAATTGATGGCGTTAACCGTGCTTGCCTTTGAAACACCCCTTCGCCTTGCTAATTCTGAAAGTTGCCGAAAGAGTACTAAGTGGAAATTCCGCTTTTTAGGCGTAAATCAGCTCAAGGCAGGAACGTGTAAGATATTTAAACTAATTAGTTATCTGCTCTCCGTTAATTCAATGTTATTGCCAGAATGAGGTTTTAATTATTAATAAAAACGTGGCTTTTCCTTGAAAAGTTTCATATTCTATAATAAGTTTTTTTGTTTGATAATTTGTATAATTTGACAGTAAACTAATGTTTCAGTGTGAAACGTGAGAATAAAAACAGTGTATAAATACAAATTGTCTGTTTAGTAATTACGTTCATATTATGAATACCACCGCCTATTTACTTCCTGTATGCTACCTCTTCAGTTTTATTAGCAGATTTCCTTTAAGGAAGGTTGAACTCATGAACTGATTTTCTACAAATTTCCTCAAATGTCCGATCCTAGGTAGGAGATGATGAAAATGAGGTCCGATCAAAACTATATATATATATATATATATATGTGTGTGTGTGTGTGTGTGTGTGTGCATATTTGCCGCTCTAGCAATTACAACTTCTGTTTCACCCTCACAAGACTCGATTTATTGCTGTTTCATGTAAAAGTAAAGTTTTAGTTCGTTAACGGCTAAACTCGGAGGAAGTAAAGAAGGGGCTTAATGAAAAATCAAAATATCTCCGCAAATTATGGGGATCGAAAATTGTAATAAACCCAAACTTATAGAACTATTGCAATTGTTATGCTACATTTTTTATGAATACTTATTCTGTGCGAAGAACAAATAACTTGTTCTTTATTGTCTTCAGCCTTCACTGAACCTCCATTTTAAATAATTAAACTTTAATAGAGAATGGTGGGCCTAGATCACATATGTGTCATTCAGCGCGTTAATAATAATAAATAAATTTCCTAATACATTATTAGGGATAAAACTTAATGTTTACTAATATACGATGCGAACACAACTTGTTTTACGGCATTGGAGTAATATATGAGTTGATACACTATTTTGTATGTGTACAAGACACATAAATTATTTATATTTATTCAGTGTACAAGACACTGAGTAAAAAAGTCCGACACGGAGGGATTGACTGAACTAAGCAGATTTCCCACGTGCTGGTGTGACACATCTGATCTACATTTTCTATATCTAAGTAAAAATCCGATGATTGTATGTGGGGGCTTACATAGGCTGGAAAAAATATATATGATAATCTCAACCCATGTGTGAAAGGCTATTATACTTACACTAGCAAAGTCGTATTAATCTATTTTGATCTTGTAATTCTTTATTTTATTAATATGAAACCACAATAAATAAATTTCCCAATACATAATTTTAGTTAAAATCATATTTTGATCTTGTAATTCTCTTATTTTATTATCATAAAAACTCAATACTTAAATTTCCTAATTCATTAATAGGGATAATATGAAGTTTTGTTCTTATAATTCTTGATTTTATTAATATAAAACCTCAATAAATAAATTTCCTAATACATTATTAGGATTAAAACTTAATATTTACGAACATACGGTGCCAATACAAGTAGTATATGTATCGATACATTTTTTTTTGTGTGTTTACTCCGTTAACACGATTTGGGTTTTTAATAAGAATATGATGGTGAGTGTACAAGACACTGAGTAAAAAAGTCCGACACGGAAGGGTTGACTTAACTAAGCAGATTTTCCACGTGCTGGTGTGACACATCTGATCTACATTTTCTATATCTAAGTAAAAATCCGTTGATTGTATGTGGGGGCTTACATAGTCTGGAAACAAAAATATATGAAAATCTCGGTTGATATTTGAGTTACGACGCAATGCATAAACAAATACTTTAATAATACGTTTATCTTATATCACATCGTAAAAATGCATAGAACCGATGTTTTTGAAAATCTAATGTTCTATATATGCTGTTCTTATATTTATTCGTTATATTGAGTATTAACCGAGATATTTGCTTTTTTTTTCTTATCAGCATTCAGTATACTAGTACTCCTACTCATGTCATATTAACAATAAGATGCTATCTTATGAACCGCTTTATTTGAAGCTTAAATACCATATATTTTCCCCATTGAATCTTTACGTTTAGAGACTATTGCAAAACACTTGGGAAATCTGCTTAGTTAACACCACCCCTGCGTGACAGTCTATTATAAATACAATAGCAAAGTCGTATTTATCTATTTTGATCTTGTAATTCTTGATTTTATTAATATAAAACCTCAATAAATAAATTTCCTAATACATTATTAGGGTTAAAACTTAATATTTACGAACATATGGTGTGAATACAACTAGTTGTTCGGTATTGGAGTAATATATGTGTCGATACATTTTTTTTTTTTGGTGATAATGGTGTGTGTACAAGACACTGAGTAAAAAAGTCCGACACGGAGGGGTTGACTGATCTAAGCAGATTTCCCACGTGCTGGTGTGACACATCTGATCTACATTTTCTATATCTAAGTAAAAATCCGATGATTGTATGTGGGGGCATACATAAACTGGAAACAAAAATGTATTAAAATCTCGGTTGATATTGGAGTTGCAAGACAATGCCTAATCGTCGTATTTATCTATTTTGATCTTGTAATTCTTTATTTTATTAACATGAAACCTCAATAAATAAAATTCTTAAACCATAATTTTGGTTAAAATCATATTTTGATCTTGTAATTGGTGTCTTTATTAACAAGAAAACTCAATGAATAAATTTCATAATTCATTATTAGGGATAATATAAAATTTTGATCTCTTAATTCTAGAGTTTATAAAAATAAAACCATAAAAAAATAAATTTCCTAATACAGTATTAAGGTTAAAATCAAATTACACGCAGTAAAAAAAAAAATATTATTCTACTATGAATTAATTGTTATTTGTAAGTGTTGGCCATGGAGGGAGAACTGGATGGGAGGGACAGAGAACTAAGTGTTTGTAGCAGTGAAGGCCAATATTCTGCTCTAACCATAGCAAACACATTCCTTTGGTTTTCGATAGACGAGCTGTTGTTTGCCCTGGTTAAAGGGAATATTTGGATTTCATATTCTCCTTCGCTTAACTAAAGCCCCTCCCCATCCCATTGATTAGGTATCACCAGCTTGCTAAGAACTTAATATTTACTAATGTACGATGCGAACACAACTTGTTTTACGGCATTGGAATAACATATGAGTCGATAAATTTATTTTGTGTATGTTTACTCCGTTAACACGATTTTTATTTAATAAGAATATGATAGAATATGATGGTGACTGTACAAGACACTGAGTAAAAAAGTCCGACACGAAAGGGTTGACTAAACTAAACAGATTTCCGACGTGCTGGTGTGACACATCTGATCTACATTTTCTATCTCTAAATAAAAATCCGATGATGGTATGTGGGGGCTTACATAGGCTGGAAACAAAAAAAAAGTATGAAAATCTCCCTTGATATTTGAGTTGCAGGACAATGCCTAACCAAGTATTGTAATAACAAGTTTATATTATATTCAGATCGAAAATTTGTCTAGAACCAATGTTATTGGAATTATAATGTTCTATGCATGATATTATTTATTTTCCATTATTTTGTATATTAACGAAGATATTTGCGGTTTTTTTTTGTTATCAGCATTCAGTACACGTGGACTCCTACTCATGTCATATTAACAATAATCTGTAAAATGTTATTGAATTTTCAAGTTTTGAGATAAAAACAAATAAGTGGGAACTCTGCTTAGTTAACACTACAAATGCATGACGGGCTTTTATTCATTGGATTGCAAAGGCATTTTTATCATTTAATTCTTTATTTTAATATATAAAACGTTAATAACTAATATTCCTAAAACATTATTCGGAAACAAATCAATTGTTGATCTTGTAATTCCTGGTTTTATTAATATAATACCTTAATAACTAATATTTCTAATACATTATTTGGAAACAAATCAATTGTTGATCTTGTAATTCCTTATTTTAACTATATAAAACCTTAATAACTAATATCCCTAATACATTATTCGGAAACAAATCAATTGTTGATCTTGTAATTCTTGATATTATTTATATAAAACGTTAATAACTAATATCCCTAATACATTATTCGGAAACAAATCATTTGTTGATCTTGTAATTCCTGATTTTATTAATATAAAACGTTAATAACTAATATTCCTAATACATTATTCGGAAACAAATCATTTGTTGATCTTGTAATTCCTGATATTATTAATATAAAACGTTAATAACTAATAATCCTAATACATTATTCGGAAACAAATCAATTGTTGATCTTGTAATTCCTGATTTCATTAATATAAAACGTTAATAACTAATAATCCTAATACATTATTCGGAAACAAATCAATTGTTGATCTTGTAATTCCTGATATTATTAATATAAAACGTTAATAACTAGTATTCCTAATACATTATTCGGAAACAAATCATTTGTTGATCTTGTAATTCCTGATTTTATTTATATAAAACGTTAATAACTAATATTCCTAATACATTATTCGGAAACAAATCAATTGTTGATCTTGTAATTCCTGATTTTATTAATATAAAACGTTAATAACTAATATTCCTAATACATTATTCGGAAACAAATCATTTGTTGATCTTGTAATTCCTGATATTATTAATATAAAACGTTAATAACTAATAATCCTAATACATTATTCGGAAACAAATCAATTGTTGATCTTGTAATTCCTGATATTATTAATATAAAACGTTAATAACTAATATTCCTAATACATTATTCGGAAACAAATCATTTGTTGATCTTGTAATTCCTGATATTATTAATATAAAACGTTAATAACTAATAATCCTAATACATTATTCGGAAACAAATCAATTGTTGATCTTGTAATTCCTGATTTCATTAATATAAAACGTTAATAACTAATATTCCTAATACATTATTCGGAAACAAATCAATTGTTGATCTTGTAATTCCTGATTTTATTAATATAAAACGTTAATAACTAATATTCCTAATACATTATTCGGAAACAAATCAATTGTTGATCTTGTAATTCCTGATTTTAATAATACAAAACCTTAACAACTAATATTACTAATACGTTATTCGGAAACAAATCAATTGTTGATCTTGTAATTATTAATTAATAAACTAATAATTCCTAATACATTATTCGGAAAACAAATCAATTGTTGATCTGTAATTCTGATTTCTAATAATATAAAACGTTAATAACAAATAACTAATATTCCTAATACATTATTCGGAAACAAATCATTTGTTGATCTTGTAATTCCTGATATTATTAATATAAAACGTTAATAACTAATAATCCTAATACATTATTCGGAAACAAATCAATTGTTGATCTTGTAATTCCTGATTTTATTAATATAAAACGTTAATAACTAATATTCCTAATACATTATTCGGAAACAAATCATTTGTTGATCTTGTAATTCCTGATATTATTAATATAAAACGTTAATAACTAATATTCCTAATACATTATTCGGAAACAAATCATTTGTTGATCTTGTAATTCCTGATATTATTAATATAAAACGTTAATAACTAATATTCCTAATACATTATTCGGAAACAAATCATTTGTTGATCTTGTAATTCCTGATATTATTAATATAAAACGTTAATAACTAATATTCCTAATACATTATTCGGAAACAAATCATTTGTTGATCTTGTAATTCCTGATATTATTAATATAAAACGTTAATAACTAATATCCCTAGTACATTATTCGGAAACAAATCATTTGTTGATCTTGTAATTCCTGATTTTATTTATATAAAACGTTAATAACTAATATTCCTAATACATTATTCGGAAACAAATCAATTGTTGGTTTTGTAATTCTTGATTTTATTTATATAATACCTTAAAAAATAAAATCGCTAACCTACTTTAATGGATTAAATCAAATTTTGATTTAGTAATTCTTGAGTTTATTTATAAAAAAAAAAAATAATGAATTTTTAACATTCTCTAATTCATAAAATCTAATTTTGATCTTTTAATTCTTTATTTAATAATTATATAACCTTAATAAATAATTTTCTAATATATCATTCGGGAATAAATCAAACTTTGATCTGTAATTCTTGATTTTTTTTTAATGTGAATTTTTAAGAAACCAATTTTCTAACATATTGTTACATATAAAATCTAAATTATGTCTAATAATTCTTGATTTTATTGATATAAAACATAATAAACCTATTTTCTTACATACTATTACGAATAAACTCAAACTTCTATCTATTAATATTTGCTTTTATTAATATAAACCATCAATAAATAAATTTCCTAATACATTATTAAGGATAAAATCAAATTTGGATTTTATTAATATAATATCATAAAAAAATTCCTAATATACTGTTAGGGATAAAATCAAAATACACACAGTAAAAAAAAATATTATTTTACTATGAATATGGAGGGACAACTGGATGAGAAGGATAGTGAACTAAGTGTTTGTTAGCACTGAAGGATAATTTTCTGCTCTAACCATAGTAAACACATTCCTGTGGTTTCCGATAGACCAGCCGTTGTTTGCCCTGGTTAAAGGGAATATTTGGATTTCATATTCTCCTTCGCTTAACTACAGTCACTCCCTCTCTCATTGAATCCGTGTCACCGTCTTGCTAAAAACTTAATGTTTACTTATGTATGGGGCGAACACATCATGTTCTACGTCGAAAATGAAGGTGAGTATACGATACACGGAGTAAAAAATACGACACGCAAGGGCTGCCTAAACGTTTCAGATTTCCTACGTGCTGGTGAGGAACGCTACATTTTCTATATCTATTTAAAAATCCGATGATCGTATGTGGTGACTATATAGTGAAAACAAAAAAATATAAAAATCTCGGTTGATATTTGAGTTACGACACATAGCATAAACAAATACTGTTATAATATGTTTATCTTATATCGGATCAAAAAAATTTATAGAACCCATATTATTGCAAATCTAATGTTCTATATATGTTGTTATTATTATTTTTTCATTATGTTGAATATTAACCGAGATGTTTGCATTTTTATCTTTTCAGCATTCAGTAAACCTGGACACCTTCTCATAACCTATAAACAATAAGCTGTTATATTATGAAGCACTTTATTTGTAGCCTAAATACTAAAATATTGTTCTCATTGAACTTTTAAGTTTTGAGATAAATGCAAAGACTTGGGAACGCACGTGGGGAATCTGCTTAGCTACCACAACCCCAGCGTGACGGGGATTAATACTTACGATAGCAATGTCGTATTAGGCTATTTTGATCTTTTAATTCTTTATTTTATTAATATAAAACCTCAATAAATAAACTTCCTAATACATAATTAGGGACAAAATCAAATTTTGTTCTTGTAATTCTTGATTTTATTAACATGAAACTCAGTAAATAAATTTTCTAATATATTATTAGGGATAGAATAAAATTTTGATCTCGTTAATCTTCATTTTATTAATATTAAACCTCAATAAATAAATTTCCTAATACATTATTAGGAATAAAAGAAAAATACACACAATAAAAAATATTATTTTACTATGAATCTAATTGTTATTTGTAAGTGTTGCCCATGGTGGAAGAACTGGATGTGAGGGATAGAGAACTAAGTGTTTGTAGCACTGAAGGCCAATTATTCTACTCTAACCTCTCTCTTTTCAACATCATTATTATTAAGGGAGATATTTGAATTTTTTAGTTTTCAGTCTTTCGTAAACCCCCACTTCTACTCACTTCCTATTAATAACAATTTATTATATCATGATTCACTTTCTTAAAATCTTGAATACCAAATATCGTTTTAATGAGACCTTTATTATGCGAGATACGTACAATCTCTTTGTGACATAACATCATCAATTAAGATTTTCTTGTCTTGAAAATGTGTAATTGATGTATACCATACTCGATATTTAATTGTTTCAGTCAACTCTTCAGTTTTTATTTTTAGCAGATTTCCCTTAAGGGGAAATCAGCTATTGAGATTGTACTCTTGACGGAATTTTCGAAATTTTTCTTCAAATGTCCATCGATCTTACCTAGTAGATGGCGAAAATGAGGTCCGTTCAAAACTGTATCTATCTCTATATATATATATATATATATATATATATATATATATATATATATAGCTGTTACCGCTATAGTGGTCGCAATTTTTGTTTGATCGTTACCAAACTCGATATTTAGTCGTTTTATGTAAAAAGAGAGATCAAGTTAGTTAACGGCTGAAATCGGACCAGTGGGAGGGGGGGGGGGGGGTTAGAGGAGAGGATTTTCGAAAAATCTCCGTTACTACACGTCGGATTAAAAAATTGTACAGAATTGATCTTATTGCAAATTAAATTTACTATAAATATTATTATATGCATTTATTCTCTATCTTGAATATTAACCGAGATATTTGCATTTTTATTAAATCTGGGCGGCTAACGGACGAACTGACTTTCCCGCCAAAAGGTAGTTCGGCCGTTTCATTAACTGTTCGGCTCTCGTGAAATTTCTCTATTGCAAAACTACACGTGGGAAATTTGCTTAGTTTACGCAGCCCCTGCGTGACGGACTTTTTAATAGGTCTTGTTACTTTTTATTTATTTGCTTATGTATTTGGCCACCTAGCACAACTTACAATAGGTAAATAAATAAACATGTTCTCAAAAGTCCCGGCAGAACGAGGTCAAAATAGGACGAACTTCGTTAAATTTAACGTTTCTATTGCTGTCAAAAGGAATTTGAGATGAACTCCTTAAATATTGTTTCTATTTAAAAATTGATATCTTCTAATAACCCTTTAACGAGGCTAAAGCATCATTAAAGATGGCAGGTATAAGAGGAGTAGATGTAACGGATTTAGAGGAGGTTGGGACGGACATGGTTCTTGAGAGAGTGAACTTGAGGAAATTGCAAAGGGAATGGTAGATGAGAGCTTGTTGGAGGGTAGGGATCTACCTCGGTTTTCCTCCACTGAGCACACCTACCCCGTTATAAGAGCATCGCATAGTTGATGGGCCCTTAAAAGATATTTTAGCCCCAGGAGCTGGTGTTGAAGGGCCCATAGAACGACCACAGGGTGTGGGACCTTCCCTTGAGTTCATGTTCTCTCTTCCCTTTAATACCTTCTCCTTCCTTTTTAGCCCTTCTACACCCCCCCCCTCCGCTTTTCCGAAAAGAAATAGTAACTGCGATTATAAGTCATTAATTTCGCGTGTTATTTGCACATAAACAACTTTTAATATACTTCCCATATGGAAATCGGCTATTGAACTCGTATTTTCGATAAAAATCGTCCAATGTCCATTGATCCTACAATAGAGATGACAAAAATAACATCCTTTAAATATTATATATATATATATACTAGCTAAGGTACCCGGCGATGCCCGGGAAATATTTGTAGACTCACTAATGATGGTATTTTTATAGCAAGACTAGTGTGTACAATTACATTTCCCTCCACGACATTGTTTTCCCGAATTAGATAATCCTAAAGGGTATCTTTTCTGGACTAATGAATAGAAATTTTAGTTATGAAGAATAAATGAAAATGTGTTCCTAATCTATTCCTCTCCACTTTTTGTGACTCACCGTTTTTGAATAATCCACACCATAATCATGAATAGCATTTATTATAATTAAATAATATCTATAATGTACATATTTCCCGACAAAACCAATTCGAGCACATATAGTTTAAGCATAGTTTTGTATCGTCATTGTATTGTCATTGAAACAAATATGTACCATCATAATAATTAGACGTTAATGGTAATATCATTATAACAAAAGACAATATCCGTTTAAACTTGATATGATTTAAAGTATTACTTATTTTGAAGGGGCGGCTACGATCTCTTCCCTTCACCTATCTTCTTGAATATAAATGAAATTATTTTTAGGGCAATACTATTATTTAATTCCATCAGGTAGATAAATTATTAAAATAATATTTTGAATCAATAATTGAAGGAAAACAACGGTGATAGCCCTCTTGCTGGAGCGGAAGGGGACCGGAGGCTAAAACAGATAATTGAGTAAACTTATTTTCTGTGAAATGCTGGCATTACTGGAAGTGATTTCCACTGAGATTTACTATTACGAATATAATCTAATGTACAAAACTATGCTTAAACTAAATGTGCTCGGATTGATTTTGGACAGGAAATAAGTTTCATTATAGATGACATTTAATTGTAATAAATGCTATATCCATGATTATGGTTTGAAGTATTCAAAAAGTGGAGAGGGATAGACTAGGAATCCATTTTTATTTATTCTTCAAAACTAAAATTTCTATTCTACTACTAAAGATACCCTTTAAACTAGGCTATTTCGGGAAAACAATACGTCCTGGAGGGAATTATAATTGTACACTTCAAGTCTCGATATAAAAATACCAATATTAGTCAGTCAACAATGATTTCCCGTTGTTATCCATATATATATCTGTTAACACTCCCGTGGACTCAATTTGTGCAGAAGAGTTCCGGAACTCCATATATAACCGTTTCATGTAAAACTAAGGATCAAGTTCGTTAACGGCTGAAATTGGAAAGGGGGGGGGGTTAGAGGGGGGAGAAATTTGAAAATTCGAAATATATCTGTTACTATCAGTCAGATCCAAAAGGCGTATAGAATATATCTCATTAAACATTAAATTTACTATAAATATTGCCATATACATTTATTCTCTATCTTCAATATTAACCGAGATATTTGCATTTTTCAGTTTTCAGCCTTTAGTAAACCCCCACTTCTACTCCTGTTATATAAACAATACTCTGTTATGTAATAAACCACATCATTCGAAGCTTAAATACCAAATATTGTTTTCCTGAGACCTTTATTATACGAGATAGATACAATTATGTTCTTGTTACCCCTCTTAAATTTTTGGAATACTAAAATTTCATTGATCGAGATAAAAATTTTCTGATTCATTATAAATTAATTATTAAAGGTATAGTACATAGTATTATACACACACACACACACACATATATATATATATATACACACACACACACACACGAAGTTTGAACAGATCACATTTTTATCATCTACATAATTTCCTTTGCCCAGGCGAGAATCAAACTCGCCACTCTAGGTTTACCATTTGAGATTAATGCTAACGCTTTAACTCACATGGCTAACCTTGAGCCCCTAATAATATATCAATCTACATACTGGTAACACTTGACACCACCGTGAACATTAAGTGAATAAATACAAACGGCAATGAGTAAGGTCTGAATGCTAAACAAACAGGTTAGCCAACCACTCAGAGCTGAACAGGTAGATAGACATATTCTTCACGGGAAAGAAAAACAATTACTGAAGTTTTGAGTGTGTTAAAGAAGAAGCATCTGCCAATTTCACGATAGCCGAACAGTTACGGAGACTGCCGAACTAACTTTTAGAGGAATCGCACGAACAGAACTGACAATAGCCGAATATGAAAAATGCGAATATCTTGGTTAATATTCAAGAATGGGAATAAATGTATATAACAATATTTATAGTACATTTAATTTACAATAAGATCGGTTTTATACGATTTTTCGATACGACGAAGAATAACGGAGATATTTGGAATTTTCGAAATCGCCCTCTAAAGTCCCCCCCACTGGTCCGATTCTAGCCATTAACCAACTTGATCTTTCGCTCTCTCTCTCTCTCTCTCTCTCTCTCTCTCTCTATATATATATATATATATATATATATATATATATATATATTTATATATATATATATATATATATTTATAATTTTGAATGTACGTCTTTTCGTCATCTTCTAGGTAGGATAGATGGACATTTGAGAAACTTTTTCGAAAATCCCGTCATGATTTCAACGTCAATGGCTAATTTCCTTCAATGTAAATCTACTAATAAAACATCTTTCAGCTGAAATTCTTCGTAAAGTCCTTTGATCTATACTCATAGCTCATTACATTTTAAACAAACGATATTATTATAACTTACTCAATGCTTGAAGGTGATTTTATCGTCAGGAATAGGTTGGCTATTATGTACTTTAACTAAAAGAGACGATTTATATTTGAATGAGGTTAGCGAATTGGAGGAGTATTGTTCACCGCGTGGATTCTGTTGATAGGGGATGGTTTGTTGTGGGCCCTGAGCGAAGTATAACAATCGCCTCCACTCCCACCCTCTCACTCCCACTCCAACTCACTCCTCTCCTATCGACTATCTACATCTTTAGAAAAGAGATATATTCATACACAATCAATCACTACCCTTTAATTATTTTTAATCTATCTAGTGGGCACAACTCCGTTTCTCCGCATCCAGAATATTTTTTTTGTTATTTTTAATAATAATTTACCCTTTTCCCTGATGAAAGGAATTTCGAGATACTTTTGATTTTATAATGTTCTAATAGAATTCTCACTGGTATGTAAACGAATTTTTTTTTTTCAGTTATCATTTTTTTTTCTCCTCATAGTAAACCTATGAGGAGTTATTTATTCGAGTACATGTTACATTGCCACACGGCATATTACATGTATGATTATGTTTAAATATATTTTTATTTTACTATATATATATAAAATCAAAATCAAATAACAAGCTGCCCCCATTTTGAGGGTACCCGTTTGGGTCAGCCTCGTAATCAGCCCACCAGGGTATATAAGTAAAATAAAAATTATTGTTTTTAAATGTTTTATATATATGCTTACATTTTTTTGAAGGGGATTTATTTGATTTAATTAAATTTTGAGTTGGTGAGTGACTAGTTAGAGGACAGCTTATGTTGAGCTTTATTTTATTATGATTATTAATGAGTCTGATACTTTTCTTTAAAACTGATGTCGACTTTTGGCATATTTCTTCAGTCTTCAGTCCATATTCGTGGAGTAAGTCGACCGTTTTTTTTTTTTTGGGATTACTCCTCTTGCCCCAAACAGCAATCCGTCGACGCTCCAATTTTGAACTTGGTATTTTAATGTATATATATTGTATATATATATATATATATATATATATATATATATATATATATTAATCAACTATCTACTCAAATATTATATACAAGAAATAATAATAATATAATAAAATATTAAAATAAGTAAGATAATTACAAATAAAACTAATAAATGAAATGAAAACACAAATAAATAAAATAAGAACAAATAACACATCAAAGTTAAACTCAACCGATGTTTAATTTGCGAGTCTATGTAAGGTAAATATATTGAATTATGATTCCCATTCCTCACAATCAACTTTACATTCTAATGTATTTTTGCAACATCCATATCTATACTTTTGATAAACTTTATAAGTTCTTTATTATATTTGTTAAATATAAAATGAGGTGGTTCTGGCCAATTGTCTCCTTTTAAAATTATATTCATTATTAAATTTGATCTATTTTGATTAAATGTTGAACAGTCATAAAGTAAATGGTTTTCACTTATAAAATCTAATTTAATTTAAATGTTAAAGTGATTTTTTTTCTTAATAATTTTTATCACGTAAGCACTTTTGGAGCAATACTATTTCATATTGTTTTACACAAGCAAATTATATTTATTTCAATTTATAAAATATGCAAGACTACTCTTGTTGCCGCTTTTATATTCAAGATATTTATCATTTTAATATATATATATATATATATATATATATATATATATATATGTATATATATGTATATATAATACCTTTCAATAAGTAAATGAACTGGATACAAATGAGGTTTCCTAAAGGAAAATAATTCCTTAAATAAATTATTAATATATACTTCTTACAATTTTCACTTGTAATTTAATTAATTTAAAATAATTTATAAATTCATTCAGCATCATCACAATCACAATGAGCGCATAAGTAGTAAGGAGTAAGTAAAAGAGAGAGTCGTGGGCTCGATTCCTGGGCAATTGGAAATTATTTAGTGAACAGTTCATTAAATAAAATCCTTTGTGTCACCCTATCTAGAAAAGGTGGTAACCTTTAAATAACCAACACCATTAGCAGAAGTTCCATTAATGTGGGCTAAATAAATGATATAATAATGTTTTAATATAGTTCGAAATAATTGATTCCTTATGACGTATTATAAATGAGTGAAGGAGTATGCGTGTAATAAATGATTCGCCGAGGAATAAGCTGAAGTAAGCGCTAGCCACCGTCATAAATTAGTAATTTATTCGTAGAAGAAAGTAAAGGATTTAAAATATGTAACACGCTTGAAGGATAAACAAAGAACAAAAACAATTTTATTGTTTGTATCACTAAATACATCTTTAGAACTCAAAAACAAACTTTTTATCTATATTAAATACTGTCGAGCTTGTTCCTAAAAAGAAGTTAAAACGTCATCTTCCGAGTATGGCTGACGTAGGATTTTTCATTTTGTTGAGATGAGTGGACGAACAAGTTCAGACATGTGATGGATTATGTTACTTCAGCATTCTCTTTAAAGCCATCCTTTCTCCTTTCCTCTTCGATTCTTTCAGGTAGTACGTACTCTCTTCAATCACTTTTTCAAAGTGTTCACATACAGGAAAAGTTACGTACAGACCTTTATGATATTGCTCATCCTCTAACACTTTTCTCCTTTGGAGTTTCATTGCTATACTCAGCTTTGACGGCTTGACGTCAGTATGGTTAAATTTAAAAAGTCCGTCACGCAGCAAGCTGATTTCCCACATACAAAGCATTCTGACACATTTGTAATCTCAACTCACCGAAGGGAAATAGTGTTAGTGTCGGGAAGTGTTAAATTAAACGGTTAAATATCCAGTATGGCATAGACCAAATTAACATTTTCGAGTTAAGGACGTCAAATCTGAAAGTATGACATTATCAAAGGTGACACAACGTATTTGCATATATCTCTCCTTGGTGAAAGTCCGTTCAAAACAATATTTGGTATTTAAGCGTGGAATTAGACGTTTCATGATATAATGGCTTATTGTTCACCAGCGATGACTAATAATGAGAATTTACTGATAGCGGAAAAGTTAAAAATTGAAATATTTCTGGCAATATTCCAGATAAAGAACAAAAAAAACCGTCACGCAGGGGCTGCGTAAACTAAGCAGATTTCCCTCGTGAAGTTTAATAATAGATTATTATTATTATTATTGTTATTTATTAACGCCCACTTTTAGCAACAGGCTAATCAGGACGGGTTATCTACTGGTCACGACTCTTTTCTAGCCAGGGTGGGACTTTAGGATGTTATTTAATGAATTAAACGTCACTAAATAATTTCCTTTGCCCAGGCGAGAATCAAACTCGCCACTTCATTTATTACTATTTATTTGAGATGCCGCTACAATGGCGATTCATCTTTTGACATGTTTGAATATAATTTTACAAAATTAGATAAATATTAACAATTTTTCAAAGCTGAATGTTACAAATGTACAAAATAAATAGAACCATGCCGCTACAATGGCGGTTCTTAACATGCTGAAATATAATTTCATAAAATTAAATACATATTAAAATATTTACACAGCTAACATTTACAAATGTATAAAATAAATAGAGTGGAAAAAACTAAATATAAATTGTTACTATATTTACAACATGAGGGAAAAAAAACAAAATAAAAATAAAACTAAAAGAAAAACTATAAATAGTTAAACTGGAAGTAGGCAAACTCGCCACTCCAGGTTTACCATTTGAGATTAAGGCCAACGCTTTAACTCACATGGCTAACCTGAGCCCCTAATAATAGATAAATCTAAATATTGGTGACACTTAACACCACCGTGAATATTAAGCGAATAAATACAAACGGCAATGAGTAAGCTCTGAATGTTAAACAAACAGGTCTGCCAACCACTCAGAGCTGAACAGATAGATAGACATATTCTTCACCGCAATGAAAAACAATTACTGAAGTTTTGAGTATGTTAAAGAAGAAGCTTCCGCCCAATTCACGATAGCCGATCAGTTACGGAGACGGCCGAACTAACTTTCAGCGGAATCGCACGAACAGACCTGACAATAGCCGAATATAAAAAATGCGAATATCTTGGTTAATATTCAAGAAAGAGAATAAATGTATATAACAATATTTATAGTACATTTAATTTACAATAAGATCGGTTTTATACGATTTTTTGATACAACGAAGAATAACGGAGATATTTCGAATTTTTGAAATCGCCCTATAAACTCCCTCCCCACTGGTCCGATTCTAGCCATTAACGAACTTGATCTTTCTATTTCTCTCTCTCTCTCTCTATATATATATATATATATATATATATATATATATATATATATATACATATATATAAAATTTTGAACGGACCTCATTTTCGTCATCTACTAGGTAGGACCGATCGACATTTGAAGAAAAAGTTTGAAAGTCGGGTCATGATTACGACCTCAATAGCAACGGCATAATTAGGAAATTCAATTTGCAACTAGATTGTTTGCATACAATTTTTCGACTCCGCAATAACGGAGATATTTTAATTTCTCCGTTTCCCCCACTCCTCTTTCTTGACCGATTTATGCTCTTGTCAAACTAGGTCTTTAGTTTCACATGAAATACTTATTTAAAAAGTTTGGTAACGACCAAAGAACATTTGTGACTGTTGCAGCAGTATCAGGTCAAATTTATATATGTATATATATATATATATATATATATATATATGTTATCTCCTAAGCAGGCCCGATGGACATTTCTTGTTCATAGAACCTGATAAGTTTAGCATTAGCAGTAAATAATATGGTTAAGCAGCGTCCATTCTGATTGCACCATTCTCTTGAATTATCTTTAATGTAAGCTAATGGCAGAAAGTAAATTTTTATTTTTATATTTCATACTACAGATTCAGTCATGTTCAGTCAATCTAACAGGTATAAAGCGTGCGGAAAATAAACAATCAAAAATAAATAAATTCGCTTATATAAATATGAATTTCATATGTCTTCGTTGTATACCTTCAGTACATTGATCTATCCCTGTACAATTGACCTTAAAAATTATGCCTTAAATTATTCAATCACTTTTGTTTCAGACCTGTTGGATTCAGGTTTTATGAAAAATAGACAAATGAAACAATTTTAAATGCACTATTTGGCGACCCCTTCATCTGTAACATTCATTAATCATTCTCTCTCTCTCACTCTCTCTATATATATCTATATATATATATATATATATATATATATATATATATATATATATATATATATAATATGTGTGGGTGTGTGCGTGCGTGAGTGAATGAACAGAAAGAGAGGGAGAGAGTATTGATGGGATCTCATTTTCTCTATCTCCGATTTTAATCTCCAATAAACTACTCCCTTTCTTGCCGTTATCGAACTCATCCTTTCTTTCTGCTTACAATTTAAATATGAAGTTTATTTCAATATCTCCCTAGAGAGCGATCGGACAAAAAAATCTATCTATAGATTGATAGATATCTAATTTTAAAGTGCGGATAGGTCTTATTTTTGGCACTCATTTTCTATTATTCTCTAAGATTTAAAGATATGTTTCTAGCATTTTGTCATATAAGTAACCTCTAATAGCTAATTTTTCGTGAAGAAAACTGTCTAAAAAGACATCTCCATCGTTTGCTATTTCACTGTGTCGAAATATCGCATACAAAATGTGATTGTCATAAAGTAAGTAGGTCTGTATACTTGTGATTAAAAAAAATCCATCACGCAGGGGCTGCGTAAACTAAGCAGATTTCCCACGAGAAGTTTTACAATAGAGAAATCTGCTTAATAACAACTGTAGTAGTAAGAAACCTCTAAACCTAAAACATTATTTAGGGCGTAATAACCCAGTAGTTTCTAGCCCCAAAAAACAGTTAACCTAACCTCTAAACCTATTCACGAGGGACGAATAGTTATAGAAACGGCCGCCAGAGCTCTCGGCGGAAAGTCCGAACATAGCCTACTGGTGACCACACGCAGAATACAAATGCAAATATCTCGGTTAATATTCAAGATACAGAATAAATGTATAGAACAATATTTATAGTAAATTTAATTTGCAATAAGATTTATTCTATACAATTTTTCGATCCGACGCATAATAACGGAGATATTTTGAATTTTCAAAAATCCCCCCTCTAAACCCCCCCTCCCACTGGTCCGATTTCAGCCATTAACGAACTTGATCTTTCTTTTTACATGAAACGATTAAATTCCGAGTTTGGTAAAGATCAAACAAAAATTGCGACCGCTAGAGCGTTAACAGACATATATACACACATATATATATATATATATATATATATATATATATATATATATATATATATATAATTTTGAACGGACCTCATTTTCGTCATCTCCTGGGTAGAATCGATGGACATTTGAAGAAATTTTTCGAAACTTGCATCATGAGTACGACCTCAATAGCTGATTTCCCTTAAGGGAAATCTGCTAATAATCAGCATGTACCACGTTATCAGCTATCCCTCTAATTAGCGTTCTTTATTCATTCAAATTACATTTTATGCCGGGTTTAGTTTTTAGTATTCGCTGTGAAAGTACGTTATTTTAAGCTCAATGGAGAAGATTAATTACGCCCTGGCAAAGCGTATAATTTGACATATGAAGTATCGATTTCTGAGCAGTCTGTAAATAACGTGCATAGGTTATCACCGTCCTCGGGTCGTATCAGAATTAGGACTTTTCAAAACTTGTATTTTTCCAATGAAATTGGAATCGATTTTAGAATAAACAAAAGAAAAAAGTATCTTTGAACTGACATTTACAAACACATTAAAAAGATCCAATTAAGCCTACAACATTTTTAAAATGTTTTACCATTTTCAAATATTAAATATGGAAACAATTTATATATATATATATATATATATATATATATATATATATATATATATTATCGAACCTGCTGAAATTGCTACTCAAAGTTAACAAACGATTATGTTTGTATGTGTTAGTGAATTACCATTTCTACAACTAGGCCAGAAGCATGTACAATCACGGATGTTACATCTACACGAAACTCTGAAGAACGAAGAAAATACTGTTCAAAACATTTTAATGTTCCTTAAGACTGTAAACGCTTTTAATGTAACATATAAACTTTTTTGCCTGGTAATGACCCTAAGGGTAGAAGCATATTAATCATAAACAGTAAAAAATTAGTTATAAATTACTCACTTATGTTTAATTGATTACAGAACGAGGTGTCCATTAATATTTAAATTACTCTAATGATTCAGTAATATTCTTAATAGCCCCTCTACAACTCTCATCATTTAATCATCAACATAGTTTCATGTATTATTGAACATAGTTGTAATTAAGAAACAATAAATAAATTAAATTGTTATTGAATCATATTACCTCCTTCCAGCAATTTAGTTCAGGTAGCACAACAGTCCGTCACGTGGGGTCTGCGTAAACTAAGCAGATTTCCCACTTGAAGTTTTACAATAGATACATCTACATACTTGTAACGCTTAATGACACCGTGGATATTAAGCTAACAAATACAAATGATAACGAGAATAATCCTCACAACGGAAAGCGTTTGAACGGTAATCAAACAGGGCAGCCAACCACTCAGAGCTGAATAGATAGATAAAAATATTCTTGGCCGGAAAGAAAAACAATTACTAGAATATATTTGAATATAACACTAATTTTATTAAAAACTATTTACTATAGGTAGTTCTGTAATTTATAATGAATCAAATTTTGGTAATCCAAGAACAAAGTCAGGGAAGGTGAGGGATCAACAGAACGTTTTTGCATATATGTACCTCGTAAAGTAAAAGGTTCAATGAAAAAAAAATATTGGTATTTAGCCTTGGAATGAAGTGGTTCATGATACAACAGCTTATTATTAATATGACATGAGCAGGAGTGGGGTTTACTGAGTGCCAAAAACTATAAAATCCAAATACCTCGGTTAATATTCATGTTACAGAAAATATGTATAGATCAATATTTATAGATTAATTAATTTGCAATAAGATTAGTTACATACCCGTAAAACCTTTCGATCCGACGTATAGTTACGGATATATTTCGAAATTCGCCCCTCTAACCCCCCCCCCCCTCCCATTTGTCCCATTTCAGCCATTAACGAACTTGATTTTTTTTTTTTTTTTTTTATTTTTTTTTTTTTTTACATCAAACAATTAAATATCAAGTTTGGTAACGATTAAACAACAATTGCGACCACTAGAGCGTTAACAGACACACATATATATACATGAACGGATATCATTTTCGTCATCTCCTGGGTAGGATCGATGTACGACCTCTACAGCTGATTTCCCTTTAGGGAAATCTGTTAAAATTGGGTAATTTAAAAAATTCAAGATAAAAATTCATCAGGTCTCATTTTATTCAGAATACACGTAGTTTGCTTAATTTAAAATAACATTTGTGGGGAAAACCTCGAAATTTTACTTCCTTCTGTGACTTTACTAGCTTTGTTGTGTCATGATTTCATAGTTGAGCCACTACAATTACCTCGAGTTACTTACAATAGTCTCCCAGTTGTTAACTTACTCAAATATTATAATTTGCTAGCTCTTTCTCCATTCCACCTAAGACGAGAGACCCTATTTTTCCCCATTCTATTTTGCGATGTAATATTTCCTTCTTCAGACTTGTATGTTACCCACACTGAAATAAGTCCTACTTGAACGAGCTTAGCGTAGAATGCTTTATTTTCAGAACAGTGTCTGCTTCGCCTTGCAAGTCATAAAGTCCCTTATACTGTTTCCGCTTCCATCTATCATGTTCTTTTACAGTTCGAAGTATCCTACGTAGCAATTTCCATTCAAATACTGAGAGCCTTCACCCACTGTCCTGGAGTTGGTTGTTCATCTTCCTAGCCCGCATATAAGATAGAGAACAATGACTTCTTATTACTGTGATTTTGTATGTCCCAGTAAGCATACGATATATCATCCCGAAATGAGATTGGTTTGAAGCACTTTTATATTTGGAGGTTGCCAGATTATACGTATACACAAACTATGATGTAATATCAGACCTCTAAACCATTCAAACTACTCTGTTAATCCGTATTTGGGTCTGTCCTAAATTATTTCAAGACGCAATACATTACTTCATTACAATAATGAATATATTCTTTAACAACTGAGTATAAAATAGACTGCCTGGAGCGTTTCGCCATCTTTAGTCCTTATGCTCACTCAATTCAGAGAAGCAGTAAGACGACGTCCTCACTTAATAGCTTACAATTTGTCACATCATCAGAGTGAACTAAAGAAAACAAAATATTTTACCCATAATGTTCTTTATTCCTAAAAATATGTTTATAACGCAGGCTCTGACTGAAAAGAAATGCTCATATTATCACCCCATAAGTTAGCTCTAAATAAAATAAAAATAAAAGAGGTACTTGATCTTCCTTTTTACATAAAACGACTAAAAATCGAGTTTGGTAACGATTAAACAATAATTGTGACCGCTAGAGCGGTAACAGGTGAATATATATATATATATATATATATATATATATATATATATATATATATATATATACAGTTTTCAACGGACCTCATTTTCGTCATCTCCTAGGTAGGATCGATGGACATTTGAAGAAAAATTTTGAAAATCCCGCCATGAGTGCGACCTCAATAGCTGATTACCCTTAAGGGAAATCTGCTAATATAACTTGTCAATACGGAATGAATGGCCTACTTGTTATCTTCAGATAGAAATAGCCCTATACGGACCTCAATATAAATCAACTATCTTAGATCGGCAAACAACATTAAGAATTTCTTAAGACATTCTCTAACTTTTTAAATGGAAACAATTCCTCGTGAATCGTGTTCTGTACAAAAAGGAACAGCAATTGCACGGCAGCACGTACACACGTGAATGTGTTTCTCTCTCTCTCTCTCTCTCTCTCTCTCTCTCTATATATATATATATATATATATATATATATATATATATATATATATACATACGCACGCACCTACACACATTCATATATCATACTTGTCTGTTGCTGCTCATGTCCGGTCGCAATTTGTGTTTGTTCTCTACCAAACTCGATATATATGTAAACATAAAGATGCAGTCTGTTAACGGTTGAACTCCAAAGGGAGGGGGGGGGTAGTGGGCAAGAGAACTGAAAAATCAATTGCATGTATTTATACCCACAATAATATATGTTACGATTGATAAATAATTATCGTTAGCTGGAATTTTGTTCTCCATTTTTTAGTTTCCACAAATACAATTCTTGTCGTTCAATTTTACTAATATAGGCATAATAAGAGTAGATTTCCTTTCTATTTAAAGTCGATCGAAAGAAGATTAGAAAGGAAATATGCGGAATAGAACTGTGCATACCTTTTTATCGCACCATGCGAGTTCAATTGTCAGCACAGTTCACACAAGTATTTAATATTCCCTATTATTCTATTGGTGGATTTGGTGTGCTTTTAATGACAAAATTATTTAGTACTCTGGCTTCAGAGAGTGGCATAGGAATAAATAATTTGGTAGTAAGAGTTTCTGTGTAAAAGGGGCATATAAACTTCGATAGCGTGGCCTATACCCTCAGTTACTGGGCATCCGGCTAAAACATTAATCCCTTCTGCAAGTTCAGCATCGATTTTATTATAATAGATGAGGGAATCAACCAATACTCAACTTTGATGTTTCCCAATCGGGTATTAGGTGTCTTTTAGTCAGAATAAATGATACGATATTGAGCTGCCGTAGTTTTTAGCCGGGTTAAATTATATACCGACTATTGAGCTGTTCATTGTTAAAACTAACTGAAAACTAAGGTGGAAACTACTTCTTTTCCATTGATCTACTGGAATTTATTTGGCCTCATATTAATATAGAGAAATACGGCCTTGTATCTTAATCGTCGACTTGTCCATTTCTTTTCAGTCAATGAATTTAAAACCTGATAAATGCTCTTGTGTTTTTTAGTGTGTCTAAAAATGAATTTTCTTTTTAGTGGATTTTTAAAAAAAAAAAAATATTAGAATAGCGTATACTAGCATAAACATTTATACCCAATGCTCATTTAAATGTGACGTTGTCCTAATTTTAATTGACTAGACACAAAAAAAAAAAGTATTATTGGTTGTGCAGCAATAACGAAATGTAAACGGCGGTAAATGGTGTAGAGCCTACTAATAATACTATAATTGGACTCGTTGCATTCTACACTATCAAAACTATTTTTGCACGCGGAGGGTTGTGATGGAAACAATTTTAAATAATTACATTTAAGCTATAATTGTTTATTTAATAGTTTATAAAACAATTACGAATTTGTATAATGACTCTTGAAAAGAACCATAGGCACTGAACGCGTTTGGGATAGATATTTACATAACAACGAATATGCTCTAAGAAGAAGCATTTTTGTAATGTGTTTGGGCCACGGGGGTCAAACAATAAACAAAAAGTAAATAAATTAGTTCAGGTTATATAGGCACTCCGTTCTTCTACCACTGTTTAAGGTTATTGTCTTATCTAATTATGAATTTCATGTATCAACATGTACTTTCAGTTCACTGAACTAGACTTTTTTAGTATGAGGCGAACTTTACAAAGTATTTCAATTAATTATTTCAATCATTTTAGCATCTTTCGATTCTGATTTCATGAAAACACATTTAACAACCGTTAAAGGTACTATTTTTTTATTACCGAAATAAAATTTAAATTAAATAGTAACATCTATTAATATTTATAATAATAATTTACAGAATTATTATTCCCCTTCTTAAATTTATTAATGTGGATTTGTTGATTTGAGTGCAGCCAATTACATTTCTCAGACATAAAAGATTTCCCAGATTGTATGACTTTCTGCACATTCTCCGTAATACTTCATTATTTTTAATTTGATGAAATTTTCTCTAGTTACTTTAAGAATTTTGAGTGTAAATAAAATGATTACATCTACAGCAGTATTTAGGTAAGTTACTTAGTACATAGTAGCATTCCCGTTTCATCGTCTTTTTGAATGCTAATCTCATATTTCCGACAGAAAGTATAAAGTGGATATTGGTTGGATGGCTATTTTTTTCACAAATAACTATTTTTTTTTTTAAATTCCATTTTATCGTTGAAAATTTACCAAGTACGTTTCTCGAAGCTTAGATTGTATATTTAGGGTGTTAATGGAAATAGGTAGAATATTGACTAATGATGTATGATATTTTAACGTACTGTTTCAATGTGTACTACAAAATGGGAGCCACTTTCTTTGCAAACCCGAATTTCCTACTGCTCGGCCGGTTATCTTTTGGGCTCCCAAAAAACCTGCCATGTAAATATATTCCTAGACATCTTGTCTGTGAATTAGCTTTTAAATATTACCACTCTATTATATTATTCTCTCTTCAGGTTCACCAAAGCCGCAGATTAATTTTCTCCACCCGTGATGCTCAATGGTTGCTTCAAAATGATTTACTGAAATGTAACTATACATTTCTTGGAGACTACCCGTATTATTACTGTTTGATAATCAGTAAAGCTAACTTTCTATGAAATATCAACATTTTCAAGCTCATTGAAACTTCTACTCGATAAAGGTCAATGAAAAAGTCTTAAGTCGATAATTAGTCTTGACATAGAGTATGGTCGAAACATTTGATATATCTAACAAAGAAACTAACTCTGTGTGGTATATATTTTACTGTCTTCTTTCGCTGAACATTGAATACCTCAGTTATTCTGAGTGAGACTTCAATTTCAAGTATTAACTGCAGGTTTAATTTAGGTTTTCCGTATTAATTTGCTCTCCAGGATTTTAAAACGGATATTTTATCAGGGCAAAAGGTCGCAGCTCTTTTTGATGTTTTTGACGATTACAAGTCCACTAGACAGTTCCATTAAATTGGCTTTGCTGATGATACTCATTCTGTGGTTCTCTTTGACAACTTAAAACATTTGTACGGCAGACTAACCGTGATTCAAGTTTCCTTTAAGAGAGTAAGAAGGCCTAATTACCAGTTTATTTAAATATTTGCTAGAGATAATTATTGTTGACGTTGAGATATTAGAGGCGGAGGAGACTTAACAAGATATATTTATTAAATGGACGGTGTTCCACCATTCAACGAGCAGATAAGAGTGTATTCAATTTAACTGATGATGAGGAACCGCCTCAGACTCTTGGTAGTGATCAAAAATCAAAAAAGCCTCGAGTACCCATGAAACCACTTAGTCCTCTACCCACGTTACAATTACATTAGTACATTGTTGAGTTTGCTGCATCAAAAATAAAACCTGATTCTAGTTTTTTTCTGTTTTTCAATTCTATAGTACCTTCTTATAGCAGATTTCCCTAAGGGAAAATCAGCTATTGAGGTTGTTCTAGACATTTTTTCTCAGAAATATTTGATATTTTGTTTTAGCTTCCGTGAGTATATATGATTGATTATATCTTCTTAAAAGCTCAGAAAATAATTGTTATGCTCATATCCCCAGGGGTCTGTATGCTAGAAAGCCTGTAGGTAAAGAAAAGTAATGTTTAAAGTACTATTCGGAACGACTTGTATCAATTCTTGGATAATATATAACAAGCTTGCCAAAAAAAAAATTCGGAATCGTGGAAGTTCAGAAGATTGACTAATGAATTGAAAGCCTCCTTTCCTTTAATGCCGCTTAAAATGTGTCACTTTCAGCCGCCGGCGTAGTGAAGAAACGGCAGCATTAATTTAGTAGGCCCACTGTCCCCGGAAGGATGAAAAGGCGAGCATGTTGAGCATGTTTATCAAGAATTAAGGAAAACAATGGGCAACAGGGAAGATGATAAAAAAGAGAAACGTGTAATCGCTTTTTGTACCGGATGTCACAGCGAACTAGCGTATAGCCTGGAGTATTGTAATAAAATACATGAGTAAATTCTGTATTTTTCTGTTGATATTTGTGTTATTGAATGTTTTAACTTGTTTTTTTTTCTTTTTAAAGCTATAAGTAAAAAAAAAATCACTTTTTTCATAATTGTCGATTTTTTTTTTCTGGCCCATTAGTTGAACATCCTGCTTTAGTCACATCTTAAACAATGATTTCACAAGGTAGCATGAAGAAATGTAAGATGTAGAAGCATTGGAGAAGAGTTACTTTTTTTTCTGAGTAAGTATTCTTGCAGGTGGAAGTGATGTAGGTAGGATGAAATAATTGTCTACGCTTCCACTATAACAATTTATTAAAACGACAGAGCACTTTCGATGCAGTTATAATAAACTGTTATAGTGGAAGCGTAGCCAATTATTTCATCCTACCTACGTTAATTTTTTTGTAGTGACAGTAATTTTTCAGGATAGATATCCCATGTATATTACAAGTACCGCCCTAATAGGGAGATGGAGAACATGTCCCCGGAGGCCTATAATTCACTGGGAAGTAGACTAAATCAAATACAAACCGTAGTTAAGTTTTAAGGGATGTTCTCTGCTCCGTTTTCTTTCTGGACTCCCCCTAAGCCGAATCAGCGGCGAGCCTGTCCTATCAATATTCCGTTCCTCTCCTTATGGTTCACTTTTTACTGGGGGAAACAGCATATCACATGGGAGTATTTTAAGTCGAAGGAGAGTTAGATAATAGGGATAGAAGAGGAATTGGTCTGAGAGGAGAGGCTCATGAATAGATAGATATGAGAGGGATGCCTCGAGGCAGAGGGCAGGGGATGTATCGGAAGGATATACGCCGCCCCTGACCAAGATCATACTCCGTCAATGGTACCCCAGCAGGACAACCCTTTAGCCCCAGGCCAAACCGAGCAGTTTGTTCTCCAGAACACGTCTAAAAATCTTGAGTTACGTTATCACAAGCCTACAAGGCCTCATAGGACGTTTATCTCTAAAGAAATCTACGCCCCTACGAGACGAATACTAAACAACTAACTTGACCTCAAGACCACCAACTTCTACATTCGCGCTCCAGTAGTTTTAGCAGTTCCTGTCCTTAAGGGAAATCAGCTATTGAGGTTGTGTTCAACCCGTTTTTTTGAAAACGTTTTACAAATGTCCATCGTTCTCACCCAGGATATAAAAATGAGGTCCGATCATAACTATATATATATATTTCCTTATGGTAGTAACCCTACCACAAGGGATTTAATTACTTGAAATCACACATGCTCCACATAAAATGTACTACATGTGTTACTTAACATATACAACTCACTAAATTTTACAATACCTCAAAATTTATACTTGCAACAAGGTCAATAAAATCTCCAAACACTTCATGATGAGTAAGTAGATGTTGTGTGTATGTGTGTGTGTGTGTGTGTGTGTGTGTGTGTGTGTGGTGTACACTAGCGGTCGTAATTTTTGTAATTTTTGCATAGTAATTAAACTCGACATTTAAACGTGTTATGTAAAACAAATGATTAAGTTCGTTAATGGCCGAAATAGGACTTGGAGGAGGAGGTTAGAAGGGGGAAGTTCCAAAATTCGAAATATCCCTGACGTCTGATCGAAGCAAACTGACTGAAATTTTAAGTTGCTACTAATGTTGTTTTATTCATTTTTGCTGTATCTTGAATATTAACCGAGTTATTTACATTTATTAGTTTTCAGTCTTCAGTAAACCCCCCTTTTCTTCTTACGGTATATTAACAATAAGCTGGTATATTACTTTGTGAGATACAGGGAGCTTTATTCTTTATACACACACACACACACACACACACACACACACACACACACACACATATATATATATATATATATATATATATATATATATATATATATATTTGAACACTTTTCACAATACCGGCAACTATTATTAAATTCCAAAATAGTTTATATATTTGAACTCTGAAGTTTCCATTTCCTGACACCGGGTGGTTTTTTCTGTCTCCACCCCCATTGACAATAAATTTGTTTTAATCTCCTAGCACATACAAATCGATTAATAATTGTCACAAGTTCATGGCTAATATATTTTTTCTTCTATACTATCTTGGAAATAAAATAAATATGAAAAGTTATCATCTACTTTAAAAACCTAAAAGAAAGAATATTTTGAAGGAATTTATAATTTTTAGAGGTTAACCTCCCTCTCACATCTGCTGGCAACGTTTGTAAACTGCATTCTTTAATCAGTTTTATACGTTAGAAAAGTTACTTTAGCTTATTGCTTTGCATATCTCCCAGTATTTGTCTTTAAGGCAATGGCCCTTTAATCTTAATATTAAATCCCGTCTTTGACTTCTCCTTTTTCCCTTTTTTCATTAGTTCATTCTTTATAAGTAAATATTATTTGTTGCTGCTACTTTAGGATATAATGCCGTTCATGTCCTTGTAAAATGATCAATGAGGAAAAGAAAACCCTGGGTGATTAAAACTTAAAATAAGTTTGTAATCATTAATGCATGGACCAACAAATAATTAAAAATTCACTGTTGAATAATTTCTAAGCTAAAATCATGAATAGGACCCACCATCAATCACTTCTCCCAGTCCAATTAATTACAATAAAATATTACAAAATGCAATGAAATATTTGTTTATATAAAGAATGCCACGTCTGTAATTATTTGCTAAACATAAGAATAGAAACTCTAATTAAGAGTTTCATTCGTCTTATTGGAAATATCCTAAAGTTATTTTCATGTTCTTCAAAGTATTTAATTCACCCAGGAAAGTGATTTCAAGAATAAAAAAGTATTGACAATTGAGTGCAATAAATTAATTTAGGAGTGTGATGTTTTTCACTAGTATGAGGGTTCTCAATGTTCTTTAAATGCATGGAGAGGCGTAATGCATTTTGGAAAATATTACTGACTCCAAAATACCAATGATGATGTTTTACTATTTTACTCACTCATAATTTATGTAATTATAAACAAGTCACTGATAATACTGATTTTATCTATTACATTCTGTTTTCATAAACCAGAAGAAGGCTGCTAACCTTTCAAAAATATTTTCCTAATATATTAATTCAGGAGGATAATGGATACGAAAAATTGATAAAGCGAGATGAGTATAGTGTACTTATTGTATTTTAAGTGAAAATTCTTTTATTGTTTTTTTTGTCCTTTTCTATTTGCTCGAAAATGCCTGTAATATAGCAGTTTCAGGTAAATAAATCCTTCATTTCAACAAAATGAAACATTCTTTCAACTAAATAAAACTTTTTTCTAACTAATAAATACTTTTTTTTCATCCCTCCCCAAATAAAATGAATTTGTTGTAATGAAGGGAATTAACGTCTCTACGACCAGCACTGAAGATGGGAAATGTTGTGTCGAATGCACTCTGCCTCTAATAAAGGATTTAAAAGAGTGGAGACGTTAGGTCTTTTAGAAATCCTACCCTTAAATCAATTATACTGTTTTAATGTTAATTCGATTATTTATAGTTAATTTAATTATTAATTTATATCTAGCAAAACTATTAAATCAAATAGTAAATGTTTTTAAATGATATAATATGATACAATACAAACGAAATAAAATACAACAGGCGTTGATTTCCTATTACCTGTCAATTAAACCAAATCATGTATTGTTAAATATTTTCTTTCTACCCTCTTATTTACAAATTCGTTTCCTATGTTTTATAATGTGAAAGTTGTTATTCGTTTAATATTTTTTGATTGATAATGTTGATCATTATTATATACCTTTGAAAACTGTGTGTCAAATGCTCAATTATTAAATAAATATTTCCTACATGTTGTTTTATATAACTTGTAAAACAACATGCAGAGATGCAAGTAAACAGGGAGCTCTCTGATTCCCTGTATATTTATAAGGCTATTCTTTATTGGTTTTGGTAAAAATCGATTTTAGGAGTTAGTTGAATGGTTGGAAAAGCATTAGCGAGTTGCTCCCCTAAAAACGTGTGGGCTGTCAAGCGGATATTTTTTCTATGAGCGCCCCCTCCACTCGAGACAAATCTTCGTCGCACATTTGTTTTTTGGAGCTTCATATCCCCATCCCCGATAGAGGGATAGGAAGGAGATAATCGTATTTCTCTCAAATATATTGCTTATTTTATGGATAGTGGATGGCGGTTAGAACCCACTCCTGTAATATTCACGCCGGCACGCTGCTATTTGTTACGCTTCCCATGAATCATACGGCCATCCCCTTCTAAAATTATTTCTTTTGGAGATTTTTTTTTTTTTAGTATCGGTTTCCTATATCATCGAATATATTTACAATGACTCTGGTAATAAGATGTGTCATCAATATGGGCCATACTTTATGTTCTATGTTGTTTGTTTAGGGTCCATAAACATGTTATTGTCTTCAGTAATAGCTTATTTATTCTTTAATGGTTTCGGCCATTTCCTGTCTCCACGATATTCGTTGCACTTGTTATCTATAATGCAAGATTCTGAACGGGGAATTTATGTTTACTATTGTCGAATCTGGTGGTATAGGCGGTCATTTACTGGCTGATAGATCTCTATGTCATGAAACCATTTTCAATGCTGACGAAAGTTTATTCGCAATAAACTTGTTGTTTATCCTACTACTTGATATACCAATTTATGTTTACTTAAACATCCGAAAAGGACGTACATGAATAAATGCTCATGCCTGTATAAAATCATTTTAAATTGTCACTGAAAAACAAAATAATATGAAATAAATAAAACATACACATAATAATCCATTTTCGATTTAATATGATACACTCCATGGAATGTGCTAAAAGGTTTGTGCTGTGTGACCGTTAAATAAATTTTTCGTTTTCTTGAGGTTTTAAATTTATCCATTCCCCCATTAATTTTCTAATAAAAACCGGTTCCGTAAATCTAAATCAAGTTATGGTTCTTGTAAGTTATTCGTGAAGTGGTTTTGATTAAGTTATACACTTTATTGAAGTTTCTCCGTTCTCTATTCTATTAATATATTGCATTGTTAAGTAAGTGTTATGTAATAATTTAAGGAGGTATTAAAGCGACTGAGAAGTAAGAAACAGGAAATGAGTCTTTAGTTGCTCCTTTAGTAGAATACCACCTGTACTATTTGTGTTGCATTCTGAGTAGGGTTTGTTATCGTTTGTGTATATAGTTAAATTTATATGCACTTATTGAGGTAAGATTATAATGAATTCTGCAGCTCTCTAAACAAAAACGATTACAGCTTCACAGGCCGCGTTTGTTAATACAGGGTGGTCCACAGGAAACGGACGGTTTTGAATCGCTGGCGGCTGGTGGAGGGGAAAACGCGCCGTCAAGGTCACTCGACTCCCCACCGCCTCCCATTCAGTCGCCATTATGCCGCTGTGGACGAAAGATCATCGCGTGTTTGCATACGACGCATTTATAAAAAGTGGTGAATCAGTAGTTGAAACTCAACGATGTTCCAGGCGTTATTTTCATATCGGACGCCATGGTGAAATACCGAGTAGGAATACCATTCTAAGGTGGGTAAATTCATTTAGATCCACGGGTTCTGTTATGAAAACAAAGCCACCTGGCCCTGCTCGGTCTGCACGCACGCCACAAAACGTGGACAAAGTGAGAGGTGATTCTGCGCAGTCCCGGCCGTTCTGCTAGACGCCGTGCAACTGAAAATTTTCAAGAATGACTTAAAATGTGTGTTCGTGAAAATTACCTCCATTTAAGTGATGTTATTTTTAAAAAATAAAGTAATGTATTTTTTTTTTTTAAATGGCATAAATTCAGCTTTATTTTTGTGTAAATAAAATGTGTCTGTCTTCAAAACTAACAGAGTAATTACTATTTTAAAACCGCCCGTTTCCTGTGGACCACCCTATATTACTTCCGTTAGTCAATGTGTCGTTTAAACCTCAAGTATCATCCTAATGCACTGATAATTTCCTCAGTAGCTGAGTAAGGCCGTTGTGAGCAGTCAATATCACAGTCTAAAACTAGAGTGGTGGGTTCGATTCCCCTCTGGGTAATTTATTTAGGGACGAACTGATTAAATAAAATTCGTTGTCCCTCCCTGGCTGGAAAAGTGTGGTATCTTGTAGATAACCCGTCGCTAATAAATAACAAACATTTTCTATATTAATATTCATATGTTTTTGATTTCAGTTCATTGCAAATATGAAAAAAGAATTATGGATAGACGGTCTAAATATCCGAAGGGAATCTTGGAGTGAGAGAGAAGTTGTTGCTCAGTGATGGGTTGAGTTGGTTTTCATTGTTGTTATATCGACGACGGATGATTCTACCTTAACGAGTTTCAGTTTGGCGGACAAAATTAAAGAAAAAAAAACAAACAAAGAGGAAACTTTAAGATTTGCTTTATTTAATTAAGAAACTTGGGAACGAATGTAATGAAAATTAAAGTTTGTTCTTCTTCTTGAGAGTGACAGGGATTGGAGTAATTCACTATTTGCTAGAAAGGGCGCAGATTATTTATTCCATCCCCTGGGGTTAGGGCAAGGAAGGATCCCCCAGTTGGGAAACTCTTAACAAGCTAAGTAACAACAAGACTACGCATATGCCCTAGCTAGAGCCCTTAATCACCTAACCTCTACTATTTAACTCTCATACAGATGTTCTACGTATGTATGTATAAATTACGAGCAGTACTAAAGAAGCCAATTAATGTAGGATATACTGTATCCCATAAAATATACTTCGTGGGAATTCAATTTAAAACCAAAAAAAAAGGCTTGTCACGCAGGGGGTGCGTAATCTAAGAATATTTCCTACGTGCTGGTATGACAGTACTGATATCATCTTACCATATATTCTCTATTTTAAATTTTAAAAATGCATTCTGTACAAGTGGAAGATAAAAGGCTACAAAACGAGAAACTACGAAAATTTTTCAATAGTTTAATGAGTTTGGGTGTATAACATTTTTCGATCCAACTTATTCCCCCTTATTCCTGCTAATTTCAGCTGTTAACCAATATCCTCGTCAGTGTTAAATGAAACGGTTCTAAATATATATATGAGCCAAGTATTAAAATTGTATGTGATGATGATATCATACAATGTATTTGCATGTATTTCATGTTGTAAGGATCTGTTGAAATAAAGTTTAGGTATTTATGCATGCAACAAGATATCGTGATGTATTTGCTTAATTTTATAGTGTTATGATTAATAGTGGGGGCTTACTGTTTGGCTGAAAAATGCAAGCATAGCTGTTAATATTCCAGAAAGAGAAAAAATGTGTAGAACAAAATCTAAAAAAAATTGGATTTAAAAGAAGATTATTTATATACGATTTTTCGATACAACTCTTAGTGCTGGAAATACTTTGAGTTTTTGATTTTTACCTCTCCTCGGCCCGATTTCGACTGTTGCTAGACATGACCTTTAGTTTCGGTGAAACGCTTATATATTGAGTTTGGGAACAAAAAAAAAATCTACCGGCCCCGATTTTTGTTGAGCTCTAACAGGAAGGTATATGTCATATTGTTCAGACGTCATTTTCGTAATCTCTTGCCTAGGATCGATGGACATTTGAAGATTTTTTTCGCCCCAAGAAAATAAAATTGCTTTTCTGAGTTGATGGACTTACTTTGTAAATCGGACAAAGGAAAACATTAAAGTTGAAGAAGGATTTTTTTTTAAAGGTCATCAAAATAAATACTGAGGTAAAACAGAAGAAGTGGTTTCATGAATCAGTAAAAGAGCACTCTCTCTCTCTCTCTTTCTCTCTCTCTCTCTCTCTCTCTCTATATATATATATATATATATATATATATATATATATATATATATATATAAGTGTGTGTGTGTGTGTGTTCTGTTATATATACTTTGAAAGGTCAACATTTTCGTCATCTCCTTGGTAGGATGGATCTGAAGAACTTCTTCGAATATCGTGTTTGAGGGGTAGTAAGTACTCTTAAGGAGGATCTGGCTTCAACGAAACCTCTTACTACTCATTTTCTTTTAATGCCATTAAGTCACTAAAAATTTCATACACAGCTTAAATAAAAAAATACAAAATGTTCTGGCCAAGGGGGAAATAGAGAATAGAATATGACATGAAAATTGTATAAGATGAAGAAGGAAATTTTTAGAAACGTCGAAAATGAAGATTGTCAGGAAAAATAGGAGAAGTAGTCATGAAATTGCAAAAGAGCTATTGAGAGGTTGATCAACCCGTGCAGTACTTAAATACGAAATGAGAGGGAGGAAACTAGCTAAATTTTTTTTTTTACAGATTAAAAGAATCAGAAAAATAAACGAGCAAATTTTATAGACCTAACAAACAAATTGAAGGTTTACAATAATAAATGAATTTAACGTACGATATACGAATCAATTACTTCGTAACAAATAAAAAAAATTATAAAATATCATTGTTTTTTCCATACATGTCTATATTTATTAAATTAATTATCATATGATGAAAACATACAACTCAGTATTAAATTACAGTACATCACAATCGTTATGTTTAACAAAAAAATTAACGTGCAAAACAAAGGATTGAAATAAAAACGTATTCAGTGTTTGAAGTGCGTTCGCTATTATGTGTTTTAGACGAAAGAGAGAGATTTATATTTGAATGAGGTTAGCGAATTGGAGGAGTATTGTTCACCGCGTGGATTCTGTTGATAGGGGGTGGTTTGTTGTGGGCCCTGAGCGAAGTATAACAATCGCCTCCACCCCCACCCTCTCACTCCCACTCCAACCCACTCCTCTCCTATCGACTATCTACATCTTTAGAAAAGAGATACATTCATTTAAAATCAATTACTCCCTTTTAATAATTTTTAATCATCCCCGTGGACACAAGTCTCCTCCCATCCACAATTATATGTCATGACGTGTTTCCAGGCACTTGTCGATATAAAATAAAAGTTCGTCACGCAGGGGCTGCGTAAACTTAGCAGATTCCCCACGTGATGTTTAACAATAGATAAATCTACATACTGGTAACACAACACCACCGCGAATATTAAGTAAAATATAAATACAAACGATAATAAGAAACCTCCAGACGGGAAGCACCTGAAACGTAAACAAACAGGCGTGCCAACTTCCCAAAGGAAAGAAAAACAATTACTGAAATTTCCCAGAATATAACATATTAATGAAGTATAACACAGTTTTATATTTAGTACATAGTTTTCAATAAAATGAATATGTATATCATCCAGTTATTGTTTTCCTTTTGGTGATCCGTAGGCAGACCTATTTGTTTACATTTGAGACGCTTCCCTCAGGCAGGGGGATTTCTTACTGCCGTTTGTATTTATTCACTGGTGATGTGTTCGCAGTGTGTAGGTTTATCTTTTACTAATTTTCAGGGGGAGAGAAATCTGTTTAGTTTGCGCAGCCCCTGCGTGACAGACTTTTTAGTTTTTAATTCATTTGATTATTTTTTTGTTATTCTATTATTTCTTGATTTTTATATTCTTTTATATATACTTATTTATTAACTTCACCTCTTTTCTTCAGCCTTTTGTTAAAAATGTATAAAGAAATAGAATAGAATCAATATGAGGAAGATGTAGGGATTGCCCACAGTGCAGAACTTCGATTACATAAAACTGCCCTTTTCTAGGGTTACTGGAGAACGAAAACAAAAAAGGCCGTCACGCAGGGGGTGCGTAAACTAAGCAAATTTTCCACGTCTTGAACTACAGAAATTCCCATACGAGAGCCGAACAGTTACGGAAACGGCCGTACTAGCTTTCGGTGGAAACGAATAGAACCGACTTTAGCCGATCTAACCACCTCCCCTCCTTCTGGTCCGATTTCAGCCGTTAACGAACTCGATTTTTCTATTTAAATAAAACGGATAAATATCGAGAAAAAAAAAATAAAGCTTCAAAGGAAAAAATTGAGAATAGAATATGGCAAGACGTACTCAGTCCTTTTTTCAGCATGTAGGAAATATGTATAGTTTACGAAGTCTCTGAGTGACTTGAGTTGTAAGTCTTCTGACCGAATGAATTTCAAGTCTAGTAAAATAGCCAGAGGAATGTTTTATAATTAGAGTAGGCAGATATGTCAGTAGAGATATAGGCCCATTGAAATGTGTTGTAAAAAGTAGGGGAAGGGGTTGTATTAGGCTGGAGTGGTGGGGGTGGGGGTAAAGGGTTGTGTGTGCTGGGTGATGGCCTGACCTGACCCTGTGTCACCTACCTACCCCTCTGCCTACATGCACCGGAATAGATACTACTCCTACCATACATGCTCCCTGTTCCTGTCCTCATTTCCTTTTTTTTCCCCTTCACTCATTATAATTTTTTTTTTCCTTGCCTTTCTAAATTGCCAGTATGAGCTTGAAATACTTTGTTTTGCTAATCTATAATTTTTTTCTACATATCTTAAGTGGTTTGTGGTTTTTAGAAGATTTGCCTTAAGGGAAATCAGTTTTTAAGGTTGCACTCACTACGCGATTTTCGAACAATTAATTCAAATGTACAACGAGCATACCTAGGAAATAACGAAAATGAGATGTTCTCAAAACTATATATATATATATATATATATATATATAGAATAGAAATATAAACTATAAGAGCATTTCTGGTATTTAATATATGCTCGATATGAATGTTTAAAGTATTACTAGGTTGCAGGGGGGCTCTCTTCCCCTCATCTAGCTTTTTGAGCATAAATGACGTTAAGTTTAAGGATCTATTATTTAGTTCCATCAGGTAGATAAATTATTAAAATAATATTCTGAATCAATATTCTAAGGAAAACAATGATGCTAACGCTCCTGCGAGAGCGGAAATTCAAGGGAGTTAATTGAGTTTACTTATTTCCTGTGGAATGCTGGCATGACGGGAAGTAATTTCCACTGAGGCTTACTAATACGAATATAATCTTATGTATAAAACTATGCTAAAACCATATGTGCTTGGATTGATTTTTGGCAGGAAATATGTTCATTATAGATGATATTTAATTGTAATAAATACTATCCATGATTATGGTTTGAATTATTCAAAAACCGTGAGTCAAAAAGTCGTGAGGGATAGATTAGGAACCCATTTTCATATATTCTTCATAACTAAAATTTCTATTCTATTCACCCTGAAAGTTACACTTTAGGATTGGCTGTTTTGAAAAAAAAAAATACAACGTAGAGGGAAGTGCAATTGTACACATTGAAGTCTTGCTATAAAAATACCATCATTATTCATTCAGTAATGATTTCCCGGGCATCGCCGGGTACCTTAGCTAGTATATATATATATATATATATATATATATATATATATATATATATATATATATATAGTCGCTTGGTGTATGTCCGAAATATTTGCTAAATACCCTTATTTGTGAATTTCACCGGTGAATGTCGACATTCACCATGGACTAATTGTCGTCATACACTGTACAATGTACAAAAATGTAATGAAATATTCGATCTTTCACCGACGTATTTGGTGTTTGTTGACATTCACCGGTGAATGTCGACATTCTCTGATTTCGGTCATTCACGATAACATGTATATATATATATATATATATATATATATATATATATATATATATACACACACACACACACACACACACACACACACACACACACACACACACACACACACATATAAATTCGGTATGTTGTCAACATTTAAGATTTTACTTTCTTAACAAAATGGATTTTATTTGATCGACAGAGCACGCGATACTTAACCCGTTTCATGGAAAACTAAAGATTATAATAAGAAATAGAAGCCGGCCTTGTGGGAGGACGGGGGTTTAGAGGGAAATAATTGAAAATTCTAATTATGTCGGTAAATTTGAGTCGGATTGAAAAATGTGTTATTTTTGCAATTCTAATTTGCTCTAACTATTTTCGCATTACGCTAAATGTTTACTTCTTTTTCTATTATTTGAATATTAACCGAGTTATTTGAAATTCTTTTTTTTTGGGGCGGGGATGAGGGAGGTCAGCCTTTTGTAAACCCCGACTCATTCGATTTTTACTTTAAGTGGATCAGTCACTAAACATCTACTAAACTTTCTAAATTCCTATTTGTATAAGCTTCTTATTTCAGGAAAAATTGAGAATAGGTGCTGAGACGAGATCACCCACATGCTTTATTCCAACACGTGGGAAATCTGTTTAGATTAGGATAGCATTGGATGTCTTCTGTGAATTGTAGCTACATGCGTAGGATAATTTTAGGACGTGTAGAACAGAAGATGGTTTAATTCAGTTCACATATTTTGAGGGGGAACCATTTTCAATACGTCGACGGGCAACACAGTAAATTACCAATATGCATAATACAGGATAACATTGTTTCCTGGTATGCTTTACATAAAGCCAAGTAATTGCAAGTACATCACTAGATCATTTGAGGGGGTTTTCCTGCTGGTGTAATGTAAAATTTGTACGTAATGGATATGGAGTATCTGGAGCGTTGATATTCATCCACAAAGCGCATTTAATTGAATATTTCGTTGGCATATAATTCTTATCAGTTACAGATCTTCTTTCACAATTGTTTATAAAATTTTGAAGGAAACTCTTTCTGTTTTTTAGCAGATTGTCAAATAGGTAAATCAGGAATTAACGTTGTCCTCATACAACAATTTTTTAAAACTTACTTCAAATATCCACTGATCCGTGGAGGTTCATGTAGGTGGGTGTGTGTTGATTGTGATAGTAAATAATGTTGCTTAAGGAAAAAAAATATATATATATATATATATATATATATATATATATATAGAGAGAGAGAGAGAGAGAGAGAGAGAGAGAGAGAGTACAATAGGAAATTCTTATGTGGATGTCCTCGTTACAGCCCGATCGTCAAGTTTACCACCTTTTCTCGAAATCCCCGCAACCATGGCAATAACATTGATTAAGGCAATGTACAATAAAATATTTGATGGGTTTCCATTTTTTTTTTTAACTTAGCAGTAAATATTCTGCAACAAAGTTTGGTTGTTCATTGCACAAAAGATTGTAAATTTACTTTCTCTTCTCATTTGAACATCTGACCTCTATTTATTATGTACCATTTCCGCATTGTGTGATGATGTGTGAGGGCTATCATTGATAATGGGCTCTATATTAAAGTACAGAACACGTTTAATACGAAACGTAGTCTCTCACGAATGTGACCAGGAACTTCCTCCTAACCTAACAAGGAGCTCCCTGAGAGGGGTTTTATAAATATTAAGAACCAGTACATATGAAGAATAAGGAATAAAAAATAATTCAGAACAACTCAAATATTTGTTGATAGGACGTGCGTTGTTGTGGACGTGAATGAGTATTTTTATTTTATTTTGTCTCAAATCATTCTATATGGTGCTAGTATAAATCGCAACTCCTTTATATGACTTTCCAAAAATAGAAATAAATTTGTGGTAGTTATATTGCTTCCATTGATAGAAAGCATGGAAAAAGTCCTTTCGGGAGTTTGCCTTTTAAGCTGATTTTCTTTAAGGGAAATCATCTATTGAGGTTGAACTCATGAAAAATTAGTCCCCAATGGTTACCCATATACATATTAATACAGGGTGAAACAGACTGTAGTTCGCAAACTTTGAGAGACAAGTCTAGACACCATTTCCCACTTGAGATGAGAGTGGTTGTTCAGATGTGCAGAGTGAAATATATAAAGGTACTAACTGGAAGCCATTTAGTAGTTTTCATTAAAAATGAGAGGGCACGTGAATACTATATGTAAATTGCTACGTCATATTGCTTCCCTTGATGGAAAGCATGGAAAAAGCTCTTTCGGGGGATCTTAGCTCCATGTAGTTAGTGGTACAAAGTATCTGCTGCAAAGCTTGTCCACACTAGAAAAGTCCGTCACGCTGGGGCTGAGTAAACTAAGTAGATTTCCCTCGTGAAGTTTAGTAATAGATAAATCTACATACTGGTAACACACCACCGTGAATAAATACAAACGGAAATAAGAAATGTTTCATTCAATTTCAATAACCTGCCGACAGGAAGCGTTAGAAATGTAAACAAACGGGTCTGCCCACCTCACACCTGAAAGAAAAACAATTACTAAAATATATCAGAATATAACATATCAATTTCATTGAGAACTACTTACTATAGTACTGTAATTAATAATGAGTCAGAATAATTGTTATCAATCAAATTTTAGTAGTCCAAAACCTTAAGCCGGGGGGGAGGGGCTCACCAGGACATTTTTGCATGTATCTCGTATAGGAAAGGTCTCTTGAATACAATGTTTGGTATTTAAGCATCCAATAGTGTGATTTATTATGTAGAAGAGTAACATGAGTAGAAGTGGTGGTTTGCTGACGGCTGAAAACTGAAAAATGCAAATATCTCGGTTAATGTTCAAGATAGAGAATAAATGTTTAGAACAATATTTATAGTAAATTTAATTTAAAGTAAGATTGTTTCTATATAATATTTTGATCCGACGTATGGTAACGGAGATATTTCGAATTTTCGAAAATCCCCCCTCATAACCCCCCTCCCACTGTTCCGATTTCAGCCGTTTACGAACTTGATCTTTCTTTTTACATAAAACGTTTAAATATCGAGTTTGATAACGATCAAACAAAAATTGCGACCGCTAGAGCGTTAACAGACACACACATATATATAATTTTGAACGGACCTCATTTTCGTCATCTCCTGGGTAGGATCGATGGACATTTGAAGAAAACTTTCGAAAATGACGTCATGAGTACGACCTCAATAGCTGATTTCCTTAAAGGAAATCTGCTAAAAATGTGGAAACCGAACATTTGCATGCCAAGAATATAAAGTCAAATGAACCACTACATTATTTGTATATTCCCTCTACAAAGTAACCCTGTGCGGAGGGATATTAGTTTTCTACGCATCCAATGCTTATTTGCATTATATATGAATTTTGTCAAAACTTTTTACAATTTTTTATGTAATAAAAATTATATATATATATATATATATATATATATATATATATAAATAATATAAATAACTAAATATAGGTAAAAACGTGAAAATGAAACTTGACAAAAAATAATAATCATTAAATAATAAACAATTAAGGAAATACAATTAATATATATAGTAATAAAATTAATCATTTTTTTATGAAATTAAAAAAAAAAAAAAGTTACTAGGTTCCTGAAGTCGTTTTCATTTTACAGTGTCCCAAGAACATCTTATTACAACAGTGTAAAGGCCCCTTGATTTCTACATTTTAAATTTTAAATGGTTAACAAAATCCACTAACAAAGGATATTCCCCATAAATATTTAATTTATTCAATTATTTCTAACTCGCCTACGCTCTAGGTAGATGGGTTCAGGCTTTTGTATGGATCTGATGGTAAATATATAATTTCACACCGGCCGAACACGAAATACTAAGTACAGGTTTATTAATATGTTATTCTCGACATACATTAAATTCATTATTGAATGTGTAATAAAATATTCTATATACATACTCGTATGAACATATTAATTATCATATTAATATAGCATGTTGTCATCGTTATGTTTAAGCATGTTAATGGTTGTATTAAATAATACATAAATTATTAAAATAGTAAATACTGAATAATTTCGTTAGTAAGATTCTTTCTTTATTACACTAATGTTATTATCCCCTTAGACATAATTTATTTCAGAGGTGGCAATTATTTCATATTCTAAATGGATAACAACACTTTTATAAAGGGTTATAAAAAGAGCTCTTGAATAATTTGTGTGACTACAAATAATGAAACCCCTATTCAGAATACCTAATGAGTTACTGCATTATGAAAAGTTGAGGTCCAATTATTTGTTGAACACAATAGAGAATATTAGAAAAAAAAAAAACATCCACGCTTATTAAAGGAGGAGAATTATTGATTAAAACCGAAGAAACACACTATTTGTGTCGCACGCGCTCGGCATGCCGTGAATTCCCTTTGACCGAGAACTCATTCGAACGTTCTGCTCTGAATTCCACGCAAAACCTCTCCACCCCTTATCGGTTCTTTGCTTCCTTATCGAGAATAGAACCATGCCATTAATTCCCCTCCTAACTTAGCCCTCGGACTATTAACCCTTACAAGCTTTAATTGCTTCATGAACTCGACTCCTCGTTTTTTAAATGGACGTACAGGAAGTACTTAGCTCGGTATAAAATAATTACCCCACGGATTATATGGCTGAAGGTAAAGATAAATAAAACCGCAAATGGTTTATGCAATAATTTATTGACTGACTAGTTTCACGTCCAGTCGACGCCGACGACCCATATATATATATATACTAGCTCAGATACCCGGCTTCGCCCGGGAATTCATTTGAGTCTGGATGGTGATAGTATTTTTTTGGCAAGGCTTTACTTTGCACAATATTTTGACATTTACCCGTCCCAGTGTTTAGGGTTAATACCCGTGGTTGGCATTTGTTAATAATAAAATTATTTTTTTATGTAAGTCTTAACACTGTCCTCCAAATTGTCATATTTCCCGTATCTTGTGCATTATGCATAGATTTCTGCTATTAAGGACAAAATATTAACATAGATTTGAATTAATTTTTCCAGGTGAGGTACCTCACAGTTCAAATTGGAATGAATTGTTGAGCATATCAATAATTCTACGTAAATTACCTGCTCCACACATTGTTCCTGGAGAAATATATAAAACAAAAGTTAATCTAAATATCAAATTAAACAACTTTTGTTATATGCATGTTTGTCGAAAAAGAAATAGACAATGAAATATCGCGAATTTTTATTTCAGGCCTTCCTTATAACCCCCACTCCCGTTCTAACCTAAAAAATTTAATATAGCTTATAATCATGGAAAAATTAATGCTAATTGACATACCGAGTTTTTTTAAGTTCGGTTTAATCGTTAGCGCCCAATGAAATAGTTGACTCCCGCTTTAGTTTATAGTGTATAGCTCGTTTATACTTTGTTAAAAGACAAAAATGAATATAATAGAAGTTACTCTTAATAACAAAATAAATAACTTTTGTTATGTTCATATTTGCCGAAAAACCAATAGGAAACGAAATATTGCTATTTTTAATTTCAGGCTTCCCTTATAACCCCCCACTCCTGCCCGTCCCTAGAAATGTTGGTATGGCTTGTTATAATGAAAGCGTTAGTGTTAATACATATACCGTGTTTTATTTATTTCAGTTGGGTCTTTTGTCCCAAATAAAATTGTTCACTTCCGCTATAGGTTTTAGCGTATATCTCGTTTATAATTTGGTATACGAAAAAAGTGTATATAACAAAAGTTACTCTAAATAACAAAATAAACAACTTTTGCTTTGTTTATATTTGTCGAAAAACCAATAGGAAACTAAATATCGCTCTTTTTAAGTTCTGGCTTCCCTTATAACCCCCTTACATTTTATATTTTTCACATACACACACACACGCAACATGAAATTAGGATTAGATTTTTTTTTCAAGTAAGTAATGTAGGGTTTCAAAATAGTGTATTATAAATGTTAAGGTATCCCTTGGAATAAAATAAAAGCCTGTATTGTTTAGAGGATTAATAATATGCAGCTCTTAATTACATTGTTTCCCTTGCAAGCCCAGGAACTTGCTTCAGCACCACAACACTGAATATTAAAACTTTTAGTAGCATTCCAACCAGCTTATGAAAGATGGTACTTTCATTCAACGTAGATGTTTTCCTTAATTTCATTCCTGTACTCTGGTGTTAATAATAATAAGCTCCTAAATGAAACGAAATCTACTATCACATACGATTGTAATGAACCACTTTTCTTATGAAAAGGCAGTAAAGTCAGCATTAATAAAATCTTGTCTCCCCTAAAACGCTTTAAATATACTTACACTTAAATTACAGCTTGCATTGTGCTTGAAAATTCCACAGTTGGTAGCTATTTCATTCATTAGAAATGAAAATGAACACAATAAAGGTAAAATGTCTTACATAATAAATAAGGAATTCGAATCTTAAGTATTTTATTTAAACGTAATAGTTATATTACTAACATTTAATTTAACAATAATACATTTGTTCGCCCGACTCCATTTTGCAATAAAACGTTTATAAAAAAAGTTCAACTAATACAATAATAATTATTATTTTTACCATATTTAAGAAAATATATAACAGAACCACATTTGTCTTCATGTTAATATTACAAAATTTATGTCGTTTAACACTTCCAAGTTTTGAATACTTAATAAAATGTTTTGTTACCTTCTTCAATTATGAATATTTCACAATTCTGTTATCCTGTATCCTTTAGTGTGGATGGCACTTGGTTGCTACGCAAAAGATTTATTTATCCAAAGTAACTCATATTACTTAAAACACATATGAGGAACGTTAGCAATTTATTAGAATTAATTATACTGTTCCTACCAAAGTTGTTCAAGTATAGATATTAACTGTAATTATATTAATATTAACTGCTTACTTCCATTTGAAGAGATAAGTTGCCTATTAATTACCTTCGGTCTCATTAGGTTTTCAAAACAACGGCAAATGATTAAACTCGCTTAAATAGTAACGCCTCAATCCCAGTTCAAAAACTCAGTCTCGCAGGGGCTGCGGAAACTAGGCAGATTTATTAATTCTATACTTTTAAATTTTTGAATTTAAAAAAATGTCTTCCCCCCCCCCTTTGCCCCCCTATTGCTTGTTTGATTTCAGTAATTAACGAATATTATTTTCAGCGTTGAATGAAACGGTTAAGCATTTGAAACAAAATAAGCATTTCTTAGTATAAAACGTAAAATCTTAGTTTATGACGCTATCGCGCTCCGCATTTGCATGTATCTGAAATTACTAAGGTCCGTAAAAACAAAATTTGGTGTTTAAGCTTAGAATATGAAGTTTCATAATGTATTAGCTTATTGTTGCGCGTTGACTAAAAATGGTTTACTAAAGGGTGAATATGGAAAATGTAAACCCCTCAGTTAATATTTAGGATTATCAAAATTGTAACATCATTCATAGGATGAAATTTACAATAAGATTGGTCCTATGCAATTTTTCTACCCGACTCTTAAAACGTGTGTGCGAGGCGATGAAAAAGCTCACTGGTCAGTCCGAGGTGCAGGGAGTCTAAGAAAATAAATCAGTTTCCCACTAAACGATGCGAATAGGTCTACAAATGGAAGGGTTCTGCTCTTTCCAAGATTCCTAGGCAGCTGGTGCCTGAGCGAATAGTAGGGAAGGGTCAGAGGAAGGGGAATGGCGTGCGCTATTGCTAGAGATTCAGCCAATAACAAACCAAAGTATTTTGCATTTTCTAAATTCCCCTTCCGAACGTCCGCGCCCTTCCACTGGTCCAATTTCAGCCGTTAACGCACTTAATCTTTAGTTTTCCATCAAATATTTAAATATTTAGTTCCTTAACAATCAAACTAAAATTGTGACAGGAAGAGCATTAACAGACGAATTTATATATATGGTATTCAGCGGACGTGATTTTCGTTATCTCCTGAGCAGGATCAATGCAAATTTGAAGACATTTTTAGAAACAGCGTCATGAGTATAACCTTTAGGGAAATCATCTAAAATCATACAAGTAACGAAATGTATTATGCCCATCTTAAATGGGTTTTTTTTCAGAGGCAGAATCAAGGAGACTAAAAGTTGAAACGCCTGGCATCATCAACGCCAGATCAATTTCTGCTTTTGATTGTAACGTCTTAGTTTACGTCCTACCTTCAAAAGGGTTTTTAATAAAATTTGCTGGTAGTTCTGTGGAACCCCAGCTTCCCGACTAAGACGAGAAACTTCCTAAATGTTGGGGAACCCCTTCTGCGACAAGAGCGGATGTGTGATTTAAGGGTTGGTTAAAAGAGGCATTGGCTCCCCCCCCCCAGTCCCAGTCCCCTGGCTAATGTTCCGCAACGCCTCTTCTCATATTCCAATTGTCTAGAAAAGCCAACGAGGAAAGGGAAGTGGTTTCAAGTAAGCCGCCTTTCCTTGCACTGCTTTCTTTCCCCTCTTCCTTAGGGCGCCTAAAATATTAATCTGCTTGGGTCCGGGAATATTTGTTTTACCTTCAGCTCTTGCAATAGCACCTTTCCTAACTTTCCCTGAGCAATTTAATGCCGCTTGGACTGGACAATACATGAATAAATTGACATCAACCAAATCTGGTGGGTGTACATTCCTTACTAATTAATTTATTCATAAAATGGACCCTGATTTATTAGGCACCAACATAGGAATAGGAAACTGATCGAAACATTTCCTGCAACGATTAGTAGCGCATTCTTTTTTGTTTATCCTGAAAAGATCTATAAATTATCTTCAAATGGAACGGATGTATTGAACATTTATTTCAAATGATATAATTTTAACTGTAGAGCAGCAAAACATATTGTACATTAAATTGGTAGGTCAAAGAAGTCGTGTAGTGTCCAAATAAGACAATTACATATACGCCTAGAGTAGCGCCTTAGAGGAAGCTGGAAAATATTTTAGCTAAAGGTTTTCAACAGTGCTTATTTCATTGTCCAATGTATATCATCATCAGGGCGACCTGTTTTGGGGTCTCTATCTGAAATGGGGAGGGGGGGGGGGGCGAAACTTTCAAGATGTTACGGTTACGTTTTGTTGTTGGAAGCAAGGTTCTGTCGGAAGCTACACTTTTTATAATTCAATATCTATGAAATGATTGTTATCATTGAAAAACTACTTTCATCTTCTTTTCCAAGTCATCTCACAGGCAAATACTTTTATTAAAAAATTATCATTTGCTCAAAATGCTTCACCTGTTGACCTCAATGGCTTTGGTTAAACTTATACTCAGTGGAACAATTGGTTTGGTGATTCTGCGCCAAATCCACTTTTCCAATGCTTTGAATTGCTTCTCTTACCTTCAGATCTATAATAATTTTCTGGATAACAAAACTGTTTGATTTCTACAATTATGATCTACTTTTTATATTGCTTACAGAGATGAGGAAACACTAAAAATAAATAGGCGTACATAGTTCAGGGCTACCGTAGAGTGGGTTATCCAAGGGTGTGTGCTTTATATTGGAACGTAAAGGAGTAGCTAGAGAGGAGGTGTATATTCGGTAGTGGGACTTTACTGCCGTTGGAAGGGCTGCTGGTACTATTGTATACATGAGAAAGGGCCCTTCGATCAATTTTCTAGAAGTAGGGCATGGTCCGTCCATTTCCATTACCCCTGGCGAGCATAACCACGGATGGGAAAGGAAACTTGTAAGGGCTACTCTACTTTTGACAAGCACTTCTCAACAGCCACTAGGCCTTGTCCTTCCCCATTTCATCCGACACCCTAACATCACTAGACTTATTTACTAGGAATATATACTCTGCTTCTAAAGTGGTGACTTCGTCTGAAATGGTCTACAAACTTATTTCGGACTTGTTACCCATCACTGACAGGTTGATGTGGGAGTTCAGTTCCTCGTTCCACGTTCGATTCTACATCCAAACTCAGTAAAGTCCGTCATGCTGGGTCAGGGAAAATTAAGCAAATTTCCCCACATACTCGAATAATACATGCACATATGAAGTTACCTGAAAGTTATAATCCCTATTTCTCCCTTAGAAAGACCATGTGATAAGACTTGAATTAAAATTTACGCTGAACATGAAATATTTAGTGTCAGTCCTGTTCTTAATCTGAAGGCGGAAATGAAAGCATACAAAGAAATTCCGTTAATATTAGAGTCATTGAAAAATGTTTAGTACAAAAAATTGATATGACTTGATCGATTATATAAAACTTTACGTACCGATGCGCAGAACTCAATTAGATTTTACATTTTCCTTTCTTTCTTTAGACCCCAGTATTCCTTCCGCGATCACTACCAATTGGCCTTTATTTTTAACAGGAAAAAGATAAATATCCATAAAGTCATTAAGGTAAGTCATCTTTGGTCAAATGAATAAATCCACCAGGCTTTACTATATTCATATTTTTATATTTCGTTTTGTTTTTTTTAATCACCCAATACTTTACCTTTAAATATATAGTCCATTGTAGTTATCTATTCCTCTAACTAAATTAAACTTGCTATTTTGTGTGCAATTTACGGTCGCTCGATTGGAACCTTCAGATCAGTATTACTTAATTTCTTAGCAACAACATTGTTAGAATGAAATATACATACATATATATATATATATATATATATATATATATATATATATATAAAACATTATTCAATGTTTTTTATTGTGGAAGAACAAACCCCCCCAAAACGTGACGGGGAAAATAAAATATGTTAAAAAACAAAAAAGAAGCTTTGATTTTCTTCGTTAGTCCAAGTAAGGGTCAGTATAACGAAAACATTAACAACGCGTTATCTAACTAATTCGATAGGACTAGTTCACAGAAATTATAGCTATTACGTAAACTGGGCTGAAGAAAATGACTACGCGTACATCTGACTTGCTTTTCGAATTTAGGCTATTTAGGAGAGCAAACATGTCCTATTATAGTCTACCGTTATTGTCGTTCACAGGGATAAAGTTCTCTTATTGTAGGAGTTCGGCATGAGGATAGGGAAGAAGCTGAAAGGATTTCTGGGAAAGATCTCTTCTAAGTTGAATATTACTAAGAGAGTAGTGTGGGGGATTATGACATGGGGCCCATACAGCGGCTGGGAGACTGGGGCATTTGAATGCAGAGCTACCCGCGACCCGGTTAGGCCTTTCCTTTGTCCCTCTAGCTTCAGTTAAATACTGTTTCTATGTTAATTGTGCCCAATCTGCCTGCGAGTGTCCTCTGAGGGGCCCAAATTAAACGGGCAAAACAGCCGCCTCCGACCAGAGCGGCGTCTTTTCTCCCGCCCAACCCCCCTTCTATACCGCTATTCCCTTGCCCTTCCCTCTCTAATATCAGTGCTTTTAGTTGCAATTACTTCCATAATAAAGGCGCATAAAAACAAGCTGAGCATTTCAATACCGTTTTCATTTATTTTCTCCGCCTCTCACTTTATGAACAAGAAAGGGGCCTAGTTAGGCGGAAAAAACAAACAAAACAAAAAAACGAATTGCAAGGCCAAATGCAATTTGCAAACATTATTTGAAATAACTATAACTTCTTTGAACCCAAGCACATCCTTACTTGGTTGTCGTTTTAGCAGATTTCGCTGAAGGGAAATCAGCTATTGAGTTCGTACTCATGACGTGATTTTCGATCATTTTCTTTAAATGTCCATTGATCCTACACAGGAGGTGACGAAAATGAGCTCCGTCCAAAATTATATATATGTGTGTGTGTGTGTGTGTTAACACTCTAGGGGTCACAGTTTTTGTTTGATGGTTACCAAACTCTGTATTTAATCGTTTTATGTAAAAAGAAAGATCAAGTTTGTTAATGGCTGAAATCTGACCAGTGGGAGGGGGGTTTAGAGGGGAGGATTTTCGAAAATTCAAAATATCCCCGTTACTATACGTCGGATCAAAAAATTGTATAGAATCAATCTTATTGCAAATTTACTGTAAATATTGTCATATAAATGTACTGTCTATCTTGAATATTAACCCAGATATTTGGATTTTTGTTATTTGTAACGGACGAGATGAAATCGGCTAACTTCGGGTCTAGTCGTGAGTTTCCGTCGAGAGCTAGTTCGGCCGTTACTTAACTGTTCGGCTCTCGTGAAATTCCTGTATTGTAAAACTTCACGTGGGATATCCGCTTAGTTTACGCAGCCCTTACGTGACGGACTTTTATTCTTTAACATATTAACATTGCGGCGTCGGTATGCGAATTAACAGATAGGTACTTTCAATTTCAATAACCTTCTTTTTTATGTTAATTGAAGTTTTAAGTGTCAAAATCATTTAATGAGTTACTTTTAATGACTGCATATATTTTAATTCTTCTGTAATATTTTCCATCTCTTTAATTCTTTTGGGGCTCAGGTTAGCCATGCGTGTTAAAGCGTTGACCTTTATCTCACATGGTAACCCTAGAGTGGCGAGTTCGATTCTTGCCTGGGCAAAGGAAATTATTTAGTGACGAAATTCATTAAATAACGTCCTAAAATCCCACCCTGGCTAGAAAAGGGTGGTAACCTGTAGATAACCCGTCCCAATTAGCCTCAGTTGCAAAAAGTGGACGTTAATAAATAATAATAATAATAATTCTTTTTCGTAATAATAGGCAAATAAAATATTTTAATAAATAAGAGCATTTAGAAAATATCAAAAGAAAACAGAAGGAGAATGAATTGTACGAGTTACATGACATGTAGGTATTCTAAGTTATTGTGTTCTTTGTCGATGAAACTGTCAGGATTTGTGTTATTAAAGTTCGATTGCGCTGTCAATATTCCGTCTTTGTGGTGGGAGTGGATTACACGGCCCCTGCAATTGTGTGGTAATTGAAAAATATTTTATTTTAAATTCCAGTCAGGGATCGAACGTCTGAAGGGGAGATAGATTAATGAAACGTTATTGAACAAATGTTTTCACTGAAAAAAAAAGAAAAAAAAAAAGGGAGACAAAAAAGAGTGAGAGGGTGGGTGGCGTGAACGGCTTTTGATCAGGAAAAAGAATCCTGGTTCTCTGTGAGTAAAAGAGATCGATGAGCATGAACGAAACGGTTGATCCCTTTTCAAGCCCAGTAGCAGTTTCTCTTCCCATTTTCCTTCCTGCCCCTCACAATAGTAGCCTTCATACTCTATAGTATCTATAGTGGGCTCTCTTCCCATTTCCTCCAGCTATACAAAATAGTTACCTTAAGAATATATGCTATGGTTATACCATTTTATCCAGCCTCTTACGATAGCAATCGAAGGTCCTATTTTAGCAGATTTCCCTTAAGGGAAATCAGCTATCGAGGTCGTACTCATGGCGCGATTTTCGAAAAATGTCTTCAAATGTTCATCAGTCCTACCCAGGAGATGACGAAAATTAGGTCCGTTCAAAACTATACATATATATATTTATATATATATATATATATATATATATATATATATATATATATATATATATATGTCTGTTAACGCTCTAATGGCCGCAATTAGTGTTTGTTCGTTACCTATAGTAACTCGATATTTAAACATTTTATGTAAAAAGATAGATCAAGTTCGTTAATGGCTGAACAAGGGAGGGGGGAGAAATCTGCTAAAAAATTCTCCGGTCTTCCACCAAATTGCGTCCATCCCTTATCTACAGAAAAAGAAGTTTTGACATAATTATGAGTTAAAATTGACAGAAATATTACGTGTAGTGCTCCCTTTGATTGGCATTAAAAGCTTAAAAATTGCATCGAGCAACAATTGGAATGGAGTGTATGAGCGTGGGAGGTGATGTAGAGCCTGATAAACTATGTCTAATGAGGAGGGAGTGAGGCTAGTTAGTGGGTAATGCAGGAGCCAGGGCGGGTAGTTGTAGCTTACAATCGCCCATAACCGAGTTATAGGTCGGATCAGCCTGCTCTTCAACTCGCAACCAATAGCCACCTACCCATATAGCCCTTAACCACACCGAATCCACGTCCAAAATCCAATCCATTCTCCTCTATCTCACATCGAATAACCGCTTAAACCTAATGCTAATTACATTAAACTTTAGCGACTAATATTCATCGGTGCATATAGGCACTCAGTGAGGGGCTTGGGCTACTTAACGTGGTTTTAATAGAGAGCTTGTGTGCAGTTTAATTTTCGACTCAATACCCTCAAAAGCACCCCTTGTGCCCAGAAATGCTAGAAGCTAATAAAAGCCTTTATTTATAAACACATGCAAGCTGGTTACCAGGGTTGAATATCATTCAAATAAATCTGAATTGAATTAATTATTCAATTAAATATTTCATTCATTATTCATTACTCTAATTAGTGCATATATTCAATAATTCATATCCAATTAACGATTTAATATTTATTCACTATTCCTATGGACGTATAAATGAAATAATCCTATCCCATTATAACCATCACGTCTACCTATTATCAATTCACAAGCCATTCTACGGCGCAATCTTTCCACTGTTATCTTCATTATTAGATACCAACACCTTTAATATTTTCCATGCCCTCAAACTAAGCCTTCCTATTTCGTAGTCATCATCATCATTATAACCACCTCACTACACCCTAAACTGGTAAAATCGTCTATGGCTTATACTTAATGGTAAAATTCTCTATGGCCCCCTCACACTTTTTAATTATTCCAGCACTACAGCTCTTGCAGGACCTGGCTCTCTGTCATGACCACTAACCATTCCGTACGGCTTACAGCAAAAATCCTACATTGTCTGACCACCAGCTTCCAAAAGTCCTCCCTTAGATGACCCAGCTATTGTTCTCGCAACTCCTAGGGTACCATAACACAGTTTAGCAAATTGCCCTCTAGGGAAATTAACTACTGTGGAAGTACTCATGATGTGCTTTTCTGGAAAAAAATGTCAAATATCAATTGATAAAATAAAAAAATAATATATATATATATATATATGTGTGTGTGTGTGTGTGTGTGTATATACACTCACACACACACATGTCACCTGCCTACTACCGCATTAGCGTTCACAAATTTTGTTTGGTCGCCACCAAATTCGATGTATAAGCTTCTCATGTAAAAGTATTCGGACCGGGAGGAAATCGGAAATTAAAAAAAATCTCCGTCACATCTATACGCATCTTGAGTATTAACCGAGATTTTTGAATTTTTATATTTTTATTCTTCGAGAAACCACCACTTTTAGTTTACATACTTTAACAATGAGCAAATATATCGTAAAACGTCTTATTCCTAGTTTAAATACCATGTATTGTTTTCAACAGATCTTTACTAGATGAGATAAATGCGGTTACCTAATGTAATTGTAGTTTAAAAAAAAAAAAAATGTAACGTTTTATGTCAACAAATATGGTTCATGGATGAACAAACAATTTTCTTTTTGAGAATGCCTTTTTAATTTGGAATTAGCTTAGCGTGAAATCTGTTTAGTTACTAACCCCACTTCTATCTGGCCAGCATTCTTTTATGATTAAAGCAGCGTGAAAATGTTGGTTAAACATAAGGGTGAGTGCTCTCTGGAAGAAAACCTAAAACTGTGAAATTTCTAATTCTCATTAAAAAGGGGCATGATTTCTGAAGCTTGAGCAAAGGGTATGGGCATAATGGGACACTTAAAATTGGTCCCCAACCTGTATCTGTGATGAATTGGTTTTGTTGAAGGAAAAAAAAAAAAGGAATGTTGGAATTGTGTTGGCGAATGAAGGTGGGAAGGGCGAAGTGGTGCCAGGAGGAATCCCATTCTATCATACATTCATTTGAGGGGGTAAAGAGAAAAAATGTGGTGGTTATTTTAAAGCTGCTCAGTAAGAATGTTGATAGCCATGGGGGTGGGTGCCTGGCTTTCTGTTCGTCACACGGGGCTAACTTCCCCTATTCCCCAGGCCCAACCCTGTCCATCTCATCCCCTACTCGCCCTTTCTTTCAAGGTTACAAAAAGTCAGCATTCCTCAGCCAGCCACTCCATCTCTCCTTCACAGCCCCTTAATGAACTTATTTGGAGAAAATTACATTTCCCCCTTCTCTATACAATAATAAGTTTTCCTCTTCCTCAATATAGGACCTATGATCAATTGAAACTTAATGCAGGCTTGCCGGAGAAATTCATTAATACCATTCTCTCATATTTCACCTATAAATGTCTTTCTCGAAAAACCCGTGTTTTGTAAAAAGAAATTTTGAACCAAAACCTAATAATAATGCTTCACTGTTGTTAACATTCACGTCTTTTAAGAAGAGGTTTGGCATTTGTTTACTTCCTTGAACGAAGTAAAGGAAGTATTGCAATATATATATATATATATATATATATATATATATATATATATATAACATAATATAATCGCATAATTTCCACATTTCAAATGTATTATCCTTTTTTAAAAATTGTAAATTTTTCCCTGATAGCGGTTTGAAAGTTTTCGACATGGGGTCTGTTCCTATCTCTCATAACTCAAAAGTCGATAGCTTTGGAATGTCGAAATTTCATATATGGGATTGCTTTCCTCCGTACCTGTTACAGGTATATAATATAGGACCTTTTTGTTTATAATGATAAGATCTATTAATTATATTATGTGACATTTCTTTGATATAAGATGCATTGGAACTAAGATATTTATACATGACTTTCATAACCCCTCTCCCCCCACCCTTTAGAGTGTCTCATTTTGTTCTATGCACAACGTAATACTTGTGATGATCGCTTGGTTAAAATAACAAAAAAAGTCCGTCATGCAGGGGCTACGTTACCTAAGGGTTCCTAGGTATTCTCATCTTCATGTCTGGGATTCAATGTGGAAGGAAGTAGCCCTCATAAAGAATTTAAGGAATATGAAAGGTTCTCCAGAGACATGGCACAGTGCATTCACAGGCATTCGAAAAGAAGAGGAAATGACTACCAGGATGCGTTTAGGCCATACAAATCTTAAGCACATACACTTAATAACTAAGGGTCCCCAACAACAATCCGAAATGCTACAATACTCCATCTTATAAAGTCAACCTGTGCAAACAATGTTCAACGAACTAAGATATACCTAGAAAAATAAAATTGGCCTTCCAAGAGACTTCACAAACAGAAGGTTGAATCATTTCTTTAGTAAAGAAGCTACCTCTTTACAATAACATCATTTAGGTATTGTATAATAAGATATAAAAATGTTTATTTAGTAATTTATGTACCACAACACTAAATTTTACATATCCTAAAATGAATAATAATCACGATGTTGATTGCCGAAACAAACACCCTACCTACCTATCTTCACGTGGGAAATCTGCTTAGTTCACGCAGCCCGCAGGACTTTTTTTTTTAAACTATTTTATTAAGGGAAAATATGGATGGGAAACTTGTTGGAGAGCCGAAGCCTCGAAGTAATATTTCATTCCTTGTTTGAAAAGAGAGCTAACAATAAGGATTGTAGGAAGAGCCTAGCGTCATGCATTTACATTTATCTCAAAACGTAAAAGTTCAATGAGAACATTAATTGGTATTTGGGCTTCAAATAAAGTGTTCATTATAATATAACAGTTTATTGTTCTTACGTCATGAGTAGGAGTGGGGGTTTACAGAAGGCCGGAAATTAAAAAAAAACAAATATCTCCCTTAATACTAAAGATAAAGATGTAAAAATATGTACAGAAAATTTTATTTGCGATTTCCGAAATTACCCCCCCCCCTAAACACCCGATTTCAGCAATTAACAAACTCGACCTTTAGTTTTCTATGAAATGCTTATATATCGAGTTTGATTACGACCAAATAAAAATTGCGACCACTAGAGCGATAACAGACAAGTGTGTGTGTGCGTGTGTGTGTGTGTGTGTGTGTGCGTGCGTGTGTGTGTATAATTTTGAACGGATCTCATTTTCATCATCTCCTAGGTAGGATCAATGAACGTTTGAGAAAATTTTACGAAAATAGCATCCTGAGTACGACCTCAATAGCTGATTTCCCTTAAGGAAAATATGCTAAAAGCCGCTTTCCGCATGCGGAACTGGAACAAGAGGCTTTGGGTCAGCTATATACATCTCAAGAATGTATATTTGTGTGGACTGAATGGTTGCCGCAATGTTACCCTACCAGAAATAGATTAAAGATGTTTACAAGTCGTGGTTCCCGCCTCTTATTGTTTTCCGTTCAATGGAACTTTACCTAACCCATAGTGATCACAAGTACGTTCAAATTACATATCTTCACTTCTAAACCTGAGAATATTTTTGATTTGCCAAACAGTTAGTATAATAATACACGTTAGGTATAATAGTAACTCGGGATAAAATATCTCGGGACATGCAAGGCTTGCCACATGGCATTTTGCGGGGAAATCGAGTAGTCAAAGAATGCTAACCCGTTATCTCCAAGGTGCAGTTATAATACAGTTTAAACATATTTTTACAAATACAATTTTCATACTTTTATTCTAATTATATATATATATATATATATATATATATATATATATATATATATATATAATGAATAGTCTTCAGTAGTTCAATATAAACCCACGTACATATTCAGTAGCGTACTTATCATCTTATCATAACGATTTTGCATTTAATTAGGCCTCACATTATTATGAAATATTATTCCTTGGAGGGTATCCCACTCATTTGGTTCCTATCTGGGACGTCATGACAGTGTGATGGTGCGATTTCAATTAATTTTCCATCATGCCGGCTGTAGGGGATCCTTAGGGCAAAAAGTAATCAAGGGTAAAGGGAGCGTAGCGTTACCCGCCCCCGTCCCCCTCCCGCCAATCCTTAGTGACCCCGGGATTATTACAGTAAGAGGATAGAAGTGATTAAATATCGTATTAATAATCCCTCCCGTGAAAAAAAAAAATAAAATAAAAAAGAGGATGACGGAGTGGCTCAGAAATCCTCCCCATATCACATGCCGAAGCCCCACGAGGATGTATCAGCCGTAAGGATTATTTGCAGCCGTTCATATTTTTGGGATAGGGAGAACCATTCTTCACTAGAAAAAAAAAGGTCTTTTATCTAACTTATAATAAAACTCACTCCTCGCTTACAAAATGTCTTAAAATTAACGTAACATGCAGTTACATTTTGGAACATGAAAAGTAAAATGAACTGACGTTATTTAAATTTAATTAAATAGGTAACATGCCAATTTCACTCTTACTTATAATATTCAGCCTGTTCCTAAACGTATTTTGTCACAACTAAATGAAAGCTTGATTTAGCCACCCCAGAGAAAGCATTTTAGAAATCTTTGAGTTCTAGGTATAGTAGAAAAATATTACTCCTCAATGGACAGTCTATGTATGTGCATGTATATATATATATATATATATATATATATATATATATATATATATATATCACTGATTATTCCTTTTTTTAAACAACTAGTTGTTCCATCCATTGCGTTCAATTGTAAAATAACTAACTGCAATTACAACTTTTTATGTATGTAAATACATACATCTTTTTGAAGTACTCTAATTGAGAATAATTTAAATTTTCAAATTTGAACGGAATTTTCTGTTTTGACACATTTTAAGTAAGTTGCCTGGCGTCTGTACACACATCTGTGCGTATGTTCTTCATAGTTTCGTGGCAAGGGTCACCTCTTTTTTTTTTTTTAAATATCAAATTTATCTCTGAAAGTTAAAATATTCATAACATCCTTTGGGATGTCTTTGTTTGACAAATTAACCAGCCAATTTTCATTTGTGGAAAGTTTTTTGGAGAGAGTGTGTTTTAAAAATACGAACTTTTTTTAAAATGTTTTTTTGATTTTTTTATTATAATATTTGATTTTTTTATTACTATAACAAATTTTTTTTGGAACTATATTCTGTGCGTATACGTGTACGTACATATGTATGTGTGTATGTGTATATATGTCCCACATGATTCAGAAGCTGCAAGTCTTAAAATGTTGAAATTTCATATTTTAGACAGTTGTAACTTCTAGTTGTGCACCTTTCCTTTTGATCGAAATCAACTGAGGAGGTAGGGATGTTTCTGCAATGGCCTAAAAAAATAATGATAAATTATTCCGTACTTACTACAGCTACAGACTCTTTTTTTTAAAATTAAAAATACGTATAAATGTTATTCTGTGACATTTTTTAATCAGATTTATTAGAATTCAGGTATCGTACATGACTTTCAGATGAAATAATTTTAAATGAAGAGCATAAGAAAAAGTTGTATATTTAATTTTATAGGAAGATAATAAAGTAATGTAATGTTCCTATCAGAATTGAGTGATAAAAATTAATCATTTGATTTTGCAATGGTTGGGTGGGAGGCGACCAAACATTACAAATACCTTGAGCCTCCAAATTTCCTAACGGTAAAAGTTTTCAATTTTAAAATAGCATGAATGAAAGAAGGAAGCAATTGTGTTGAATTTGTTGCATTTTGCCGACAATAAGGTAAAGGAAATATTGTCCTAGATGAAGGAGGTAAGCGATGTACAAAAACATATTGTAGAAATTGTAAAAATCTTCATGTTTATAATTATAAAAAATATGAAAACATTTTCTAGTTCATGTCGTATTTTTAGTTATATTATTGATAAATTATACCGCACATATTTCCTCCATTACTTAGATTGCTGGAGAAGTTGAATCTTTTTTTCCCAATTATCATTCACTATAAGAATTGTTTTTTGTTTGCAGTTTTCCCTTGGATAACCAGCCTCCCAGTCTGAAAATGTTCATTTTCATTAAAATTTATAACATAACTAATTCTGTTGTAATACAATGTTACTGTTGTATCATTGGCCCTATTGTTGAATGTAAGGAATTAATATCAGGGATTACTGAAAACAATGTAAAATTGTTATTATCCAATCAATCCATGGATATTAGTAACTCACATTGAATGTAAGAGCAGACCAGCATAAAATAGGTATTTGAATTGTTATGAGAAAGGGGTTAAGGGGATTAGAGGAGGTCCATTGATAGCCTCCTGTCCAATATTACAGTGGCAAAGCTTCTACATAATCAGGTGGCCACTATTGTTCCCGAACCCACGAGCCCTGATCTGTTTCAATTAGGATTACCTCTAAGGATGCATCTGCTACTCATACTTGCTGTCAATTTAACCTATTATAATTTGCTTAATTATTTGTATTTCTTCAACAATTCTTATGCTATTAGAATGGTGTATAGAACGAAGCAAGGTTTATGCTCTGAAAATGAGTGTATTCCATTTACACCTATAGGTCCAAAGACAGATATATCTCATGTTCGATTTGTATGTGTTTATCACACCTAAAACGTATATATATATATATATATATATATATATATATATATATATATAGAGAGAGAGAGAGAGAGAGAAAGAGAGAAATAAATCTCCCACTTCCGGAATTCATTATTATAGTTCTTCTCAGTAAAATGAGTTTCGTAGGATGCGGCTAATAAATACTACACTCTACCGACTAGTTTTAAAATAGTTATTTATTATACAAGTGACGAAAGTAGATCATTTTACAACTCGAGTGAAACGTTTACCCACACGAGCGAAGCGAGTGTGGTAATTTCACGAGAGTTGTAAATTCTACTTTCGTCACGAGTGTAATATTAAATTTTTTCTGTAATCGTGTAATACATGATCAGATCTAACCAGAATATGAACAAAATTAGGATGTTGTGAGGATTATGGTATGTTGTTGGTAGGTTATAAGCATGGTTGTGAAAGGTTATAAGCATAGTTATAAAACAGCTAGTGATGATTGTGAAGTAGTGCAGTTATAAACAAGTGCAGGTTATAAACAAGGAAGGTAATTATTATTATATTTAAATTTTAAAATATATTGATTATTTCCACCAATAATTCATTCACATTTCAATTTATTTTGTTAAAATAAATTCTTACAATGTTAAGAAACATTTAAAAGCATTTAATTTCCAACTTCAAATTATTTTTTAATTTATACTTATTACTAATTGAGAAGACAATTCACTTTCTTCACTCTATTGCAAAATGTTTCACTTTCTTCACTCATTTCAGTTTAGTAATGCTACCATTATTCAACGATTACAGAAAAACATATTTTCTCATAAACGCACATATTTTTTATATGTGAATGGAGATATATTCTTTAAGAAATTACGAGTATTCCTTTATTTCTCTCATTTTCGAATTACAAGGATCAAAAGATAGGATTGTTTTTTTTAGGATTTGAGTATATCTCATAGTAGGGTATGTTCTGGAATTCAGAGTAGCTGTAGAATTGTAAAACTGGCTTTAAGAAAGAATCAATTCGTTGAGGAAACTTATCTCATAAAGAGAATGTGAGTGAAATTATTTCTTAACGCATTCGGATGGCTTCAAGATATTTACAGTTCAAATTTTTATCTCCATGAATTTTCTAATTTAATATTACATTCAATTTCGAAAGGTAATTTTTCTCCTAATAAATGATACAACAATTCCATTAACCCAATTTTACTGGGGAAAATAAGTCATTTGAATTACAAAAATCGGTTATGCCTTACTTTTATGTGTGGTATTTCATTACTTTGGATGCTAGAATGTGAAGGGATCCAGAGGAATAAAATGATTCGTGTATTTCGGCTCATGAATACAACATGAAAACAATTATCTTGAAACGCTATGTTATGTAATAAGTGATTCCAGTTAGGTAAGTGTATATTGGAAAAACAAGAAGAAATAAAAAGGAACATTTTTTCGATATAATGGTGGTCGATCAATCCAGCATAAAAAAGATGTATTTTTGCTGCATAATGTTTTGATTAGGTAACAGGACTAGACCGCGTTCGTATTAAATCTTCCCTTTCTTGTTTGTTTTTCTCGTTCAATGTATTGTATACTTGCAGGCCTTAATATTTCGCCTTTTATACGGGCTACAACATTTTCCACATCATGCCTTCAAAAACTAATTGCAATTGCAAGATTGTATGAGTGTACATACATTCTTATCCATTTTTGTGTACTTGTTTGTTTCGATTGAATTTGAAAAAAGAAAAATCGTTGTTGTACCATGGTTTTCAGCAATAAAACACTTCTTCACTGATATAAAATCCCCACATATCATTGGTTTCTTTTAAGTAAGCCACAAATTATTATTACGTTTTATATTTTTAACTTCAATGTTTCCCCCCGTCCTAATTCTCCACCTTTTGGAAACATCTAATACCTCATGCATATTTAATTCTCAGTCGGCATACTTGCTAATACCTACTTTTTGGAAGCTTTTCTATAGGATACGGAGGGGTGGTAGTCCACTTTTCTCCATTCTTCTAGGTACTTTTATTTTAGATAATATCATGCTGTAAGTCACTGAAATTCTCTTTACTATTCATCCCTTGGTTGTGGAAATGAGGAATTCCTGTTCATAGGAATGCCTGCCGATCGTCGCCTATAAATGTAACAACATTTCGATTAGAGTGGTTAAGGAGCTTTACATTGTTTGGCAATAGTCAAGAGCAGATTTTCCTTTAAGACGATTTCTGAAGCATTTCTTTAAATCTTATTTTTATTATTTTTTGTGGTGGTCAGTCCCGTAGGTGCAGTAAAACACATAGACTGATTTGCTAATTCTTTTTAAGGGAAATCAGCTATTGAGGTCGCACTCATGACGCGATTATTGAGAAATTTCCTCTCCAACGAATGATCTTTCAGTCAGCCCCACTATGTCTATTTCTGGAAATTCGAGAGTAGAGTTACAGAATCTGGCAATTTCATAGATCCCTTACTGTCACAAACAAGAACTTCATTACCATAGACATATTTAGAATCACGGGAATTAGGTCACGATGTTCCCCATAATAAAATAAAAAGCAGTAAGTATAGTATAATTCTCCCAAAAGAGAAAAATCAGCCCCATAAACCAGTAAAAATGAACCCACAGATTATTAACCAACACGACTCGATTCGGAAAGAGTATGATTGGATTCTGAGAAACCACGGTAAAACTTTATTTGATGAGTTTCAAGAATTGTTAGAATTGGTCGAAGGAAACTTCTGGAATCAATTTAGCTCTAATGTTGCATGCCAAAGACACTAAAATTATAAGTTGAAACGTTAAAGGAGCATTCTGATAATAAAATTCAACCTTATGGGAATTCTAATCATCCCTTGGGATCCCCCGTAGAGAGCATTAAATCCGGGGTAAAGAGATATACGTGGAGAATATGGAAACATAACTGAATTCTCCGGTCTGAGCAGAGTTAATGAGGTCTTGACTGAGCTAGCAGGGATCGTCTTATTACGTAAGGCGGATTGTGTACACTGGCCAATAAGGATAGAAGCTTTGTGCAGAAAAAAATGACACACGTGCTCCCATGCATTTGTTTAAGTGCATTCTTTAAACTAATTGAAAGTATTGGGGTAGAAATAATTACATTCGGCTAACAATATTATGTTATGTTATCAATATTTTTTTTATTATCTGTCAAGAATCAGAGAACCTTTTCTTAATATTTAATGAAGAGAAATCCTTGGGATTGGTAAATGTTGAAAGCCATTGAATTTTTTTGGTTAATCGAAAGAAGAAGCATAGTTTACATTAACATTTCTTTGTTTTATTTTTTATTTCGTTACATCCCACTCAGTTGAAAATAATAAATTATGTATGTTCTTAAGAGGCGAGTCAAAATACAAAATAAAATAAGGAAAAATTTATATTCAATGTAAAAAAACTTCCTTTTTAAATTGTGTAATACTTTAGTATTTTCCAGAAGAGATGGGCTAAGATATATTGTTTTTAGGAAAGAAACCAGTTCTATTTATTTCATTCTATACTTGATTAACTCATCATTTTAAAACAAAATGTTACTTTTGAAAAAAAGAAGGTATGAATCAGACTTACGTGGTAATTTATCCTACCTTAATTTCAGGTTTGTTTACAATGGCTTTGTGTGTCAACGAAAGAAATAGTTCTACCAATCCCGTAACCGATAAATTCCAAAAAGCTTCCTTGACCTACGATTTTATTCATCCCTAAATCTCCAGAAAAACGTTCTTCACGCAGGGGCTGTGTAAACTAAGTAGATTTCTCAATTGCTGATATAACACGCTTCTGATCTCATCTCGCCGCACACTCTCGGCGAAAATAACCGATGAGTAGAAAGGAAGGGAGTTACTTAAGGCAGAAATAAGAAATTATATTTTATTTGTTTTTTATTAACTTAATTAGTACACAAAATAAATATCCGTTTATAACTCTCAATGCACTACGTCTCAACGCAGAGTCACGGCCTCCTTATTAACAGCCGCAATGAATTTTTGCGCAGTAAATTCCAGACACCAAGTGCCCTTGAATAACTGATTACGTCATCATCTGATATCATTCTTGGCCTAACCTCTATCTCGAGTAGTCAATAGCTCCAGTGAGCATTTCCTCTCTGATTGTCCTTTCATCCGTTCGTGTACACAAGTTGGCAATTTACCTGGATAAGCCTCGATCATTGAAATTGTAGTAGTTTTCTCGTTTATTCTCCTTCTGGTTATCTCAAGGGAGGAAGTTGACGACCAATCAGAAACATACCCTACGAGGGGAAATTCTAAAGAAAGATTATCTTTTCAACTCTAAAATAAAATAATAATAAAAAAAATTGACATTTGGGGTAAACGATCAGATAGTTCCGTTTACTTGGGTATTTCACTTGACAAATAGTAATATAAAACTTATCTTTAAGGTAGCTGTGACATTTTCATCTTGATAGTTCTTAGCTGTAAGCTGTCCGTAGTATTTTCATCTTGATAGTCACACCATCATACCTGCACTTAGCTTTAAGGTGGTTGTGATATTTTCATCATATTGGCCACCCCACCATATATGTTCTTACCTTTAAGGTTGTTGAGACATTTTTATCTTGATAATCACCCCATCGTACCTATACTTAGCTTTAAGGTAGTCGAGACATTTTCATCTTGATAGTCACCCCATCGTACCTATACTTTGCTTTAAGGTAGTCGAGACATTTTCATCTTGATAGTCACCCCATCGTACCTATACTTTGCTTTAAGGTAGTCGAGACATTTTCATCTTGATTGTCACCCCATCTTACCTATACTTACCTTTAAGGTAGTCGAGACATTTTCATCTTGATTGTCACCCCATCTTACCTATACTTACCTTTAAGGTAGTCGAGACATTTTCATCTTGATAGTCACCCCATCGTACCTATACTTTGCTTTAAGGTAGTCGAGACATTTTCATCTTGATTGTCACCCCATCGTACCTATACTTAGCTTTAAGGTAGTCGAGACATTTTTACCTTGATAGTCACCCCATATATCTTAGCTTTATGGTGGCTGTGATTTCATCTTGATTACCACATCTGTACTTAACATGGAATCATTTATGAATCATGTATTGGTAGATTTGTATGCACGTGAAACTCTAATATTCAGTGAACAATGTACTGATTGAATACTACAGGACGGTCTCGATAATCCGAACACGTAGTTTGCATGACCTGTTCGGATTATCAAATTGTTCGGATTAACAAAGGTATAATTTATAAATAAAAAAAATCACAAAATAACGAAAATATGTATATTAAAAAGTAAAATTTGGGTTCTTTTAACGTTTTTGAAAATAATTGTATAAAGTTGTCTGAGTTTCTGATTTTTTTGACAAAGAATACGCCTGGTCTCGCAAATTCCTTAAAAGTATCAGGCTTTCATAGCCGATATTGCATCCATTCGCCCACTCCAAGCAAGTATTAAAAGCCTTCAACGCGTTCCCATGACTTATCTAAAATAAAAAATAAAAGGAATGTAAAGAAATTTCCCTGTATAATACATAATAATAATTACGAGAGGTTGATAAGCACTAAACTAACCTGACTTGTGGAAGGTTCTGCGTCTTCACATTCGTTCTGTCTTGTTACTCATTGGACGATTTCTGCGTCATCCAAGTTTTCAGAGCATACTTGTTCTTCTGGATTATTGACCCAGTCAGCAATTTCTTCAAAGGATACTTGAGGCAATTTACAATTAATTTCGGCTTGAAGCTGATCCAGGCTAGCAATGTTATCAACATCATTGCCTTGGTCTTCTGACACATTTTCTCCGGGCCATAGTTTTTTCCACGAGGACATTAATAAATGTTCTGGAATCGAACTCCACACATCAGACAGCATTACTGCAACATCTTTTAAATTTATTTTTTTAATACTTGTTGCAATGTCATCATCCGATGCTACGATATCAAATAATATTTTTTTTTTATATTTGATCTTCACATTTTGTATCACATGTTGATCCATTGGTTGGCACAATGCGGTCACATTAGGAGGCAAATAGACGGCAAAAATTTCGCCTTCATTACTTTTTAAATCATCAAGGTCAGGATGACCCGGTGCATTATCTAAAAGAAGCATTGCTTTCAACGGCAAATTTTTAGATTTTAAAAATGTGATTACCTGGGGAACGAATTGGTTGTGAAACCAATCTCTGAAAATATCTGCTGTCATCCAAGCACTAGGTTGTCCATAATATTTGCAGGGCAGAGTAAAATTTTTGAATGCTCTTGGATTTTTTGACTTCCCTATAATGCACAATTTCAGCTTATGTGAACCAGATGCATTGGCACAAGGGAGAAAGGTTATCCTATCTTTAGGCAGTTTTCGACCTGAAGCTGTTTCCTCTAAAGAAGAAACGAATGTTTTAGTCGGGATTAATCTCCAATAAAGTCCAGACTCGTCGGCATTGTATACTTGATCAGCAGTAAAGTTATGATTTTTTAATAAGTTTTCGAATGTCTTTTTGAAGGTGTTATACGCATCTTCATTGCATGAATTAGATTCACCAGTCATTGATAAAAAACGTATTCCATACCTTATTTTGAATTTATCAAGCCAGCCTTTACTGGCATTAAACACTTCTGTGTCATCTTTTTTAAAAAAATTATTAAAGAAAAATTTTGCCTTTTCAGCTAAAATATCACCAGAAATTGGGCACCCTCGTGATCTCTGCTGCAAAAACCACATATAAAGAGATTCCTCAACTTCTGGATGACTGCCTAGTTTTAGTGTTTTTCGTTTAGAGACACCGCTATACGATTTCGACACTACCGCACGAATTTCACTTTTCTTTTTATTTATATCGCACACTGTGGATTTTCCAACACCATAATCCTTAGCAATCTTTGTAACACTCTCTCCACACTCTAATTTGTCTAATATTTCACACTTCTGTTTTAAAGAAAGGGTGACATGTTTCCTTTTAGAATTCATTGTTCTTTTCGCGATACGCACTGTATAACAGACAAGCACAAACTGAGGTTAGGGCGTTGAAAAGGCCGGAAAGGAAGGACTAGAAACGGAAAGGAAGGGCTTGAAACGTATGAGGAAGGAGACAGGAAGTGATTCTTAGAACAGAGCTATGCGGGGACCGGAGTCTCTCCTTCCCAATCTTGCATGCTTCAGCCTGTATCCCCCGAGACAGTCCCGACTCTCCTCAGTCAACTTTTAACTTTTTTTTTTTTTCTCCCTCCCTTGTTCGGATTAGCGGGGGTTTCGGATTACCGGGGGTTCGGATTAACGAGACCGTCCTGTAATTGTTCAGTCGTCAGTTTGAATTTTAAATTTCCCGCGCTCGCTGGGTTCATAGACCCGCCACACACACATGCATATCGCCAAGGCCGTGGCTACAGCGGAAAAACACATGCAGTTCAAGAAGGCATCGGCTAGCAACAAGGATACAGTCAGTTGGTCTTAGACGCTCGCTGGGGGTCGTTTCTACGGCCAGTGGGGCTTCGCCCCTCTTCCTCCGCTACAGATAACCGCTTCATAGATAACCGCTTCATAGACAACCGCAGTTGGAATTCACCCGTGATAGAGTCAGTCAGTTGTTTCATCTCCCGCAAAGCTGCCATCCTGTGCAGATCACCGTAACCGGCTGGAAATCGGATCTTCTACGGAACACAGAACATAGCAACGAAGGAGGACTCCACTTCTAGGAACGTTTTCGTTTCCCGCAGGTGCCTATTTTAATAATGCTAGCATTATTTGCGCAATTATCAAATGTGTACTCACACAATATAGGACCTATCGTTCATTCTATGTATATATATATATAAATATATATTGCCGCTAAATTAGTAAATTAGTATTAGTGTATAAAGTTAAGTTCTTTCTGCTTCTTGTTCAACCTCTATTTATAACGTGTATTATGTGTAGTTTTAATCAACTCAAAATACTTGATTCTTAGGAGAACTCAAATAGTTATTTGTCTTTTTTCCCCTCATATTTCCAATAGAAAAATATTAAATATTTCAGTCTAATGCTCTCTCTTATTCTTGCCTTTAAAAAGCTTCCCGCCATTACATTTTGGTGCCGACATTTTCTATTATTACCGCAAAAGCTTACCGCACGCCCCAACACTAATAGTAAAGTAATATGATTAGAAAAAAAGTACTAATGAAAACTAAATTAATTGTTTACAGTCTCTTTTTAAACTGCTAAATTGCTATTTGTACCAGAGTACAATAGATGTTCATCAGTATTACAGTTAATGCCATATGTCATTTACTTCTTTTCATATTATTCCTCTCAATTACCGTTTGGTTAGTGAAAATAGAACGGAATCAGAAATGAGCATTACGTATGCGAAATATCCCAGGTGTGAATGCATTATTTGCCAAGGATTACTTTTTTGTACTTTTCGGGAAACTCATTCCATATTTATACCTGCATAAATTAAAGAACCCCTTTGTAGTATTATAGTGTGGCCGTATATTTAGGTTTTTTCCCATATTTTTAACGAGCCTAAATTACTTTTAATTTTCATCAATTATTCACTTATAAATTGGTTGCATGTGTTTCTCTGCGAATCAATTAACCGGATTAACTGATTACATTAAAAATGTTTAGGGATAGATAGAATTGAAATATTTCCATATTTTACATTAGGTTAGAAAGCCTCCAGCTGTCATCAGAAAATATATTTAACAGATAAAGAGTAAAGTACATCAATCAGCCGGCTTTTTTAAATCGTTGTAATAATTCTCAACTGTAATTAATAAAATTAATAATATTTATTGGATTTCTCTATGTGGGCTGTCAGAAATTAAATATTACCATTCAATTAGTTAACATTTAAATTTTTGGGTATTCAACTTATTGATATTGACCAACTTTTAATGAGACAGGCCTATCTATAGAAATTAAAAAAAAAATTGAGCCAGTTTCTAAGTAAATAAATTTATTATGTTTGCTTGAAAACTTTTTAACGAGTCAAGAAGGCGCTTTATATTGATTTTTAAATTCTTGTATTAAACATTTTTAGTGATTCAAGGTAGATAGATAATAAATTAGAACAACATTCCATGAAAATTTTATTTCACAAAAATATGATCTACAGGGAAGTTTAGAGATCTTACTTCCTATAGCAGCTCTGTTTAAACAGTTAAAGCAAGCTTGCTTTGGATATTTTATACATAAATGATTGGTATATTTTTCTCTCTGCTCCTTTACCTTTGTTATTTTTCCTTTGGACGATCGCATACGTTTTCCTTGTAGCTTTTTTTTATTTTGGAGAGGAGGTCTATGAAATAACTCCCTTTTCTGTAATTTGGTCAACCACGAACGAATTAATGCTAGGGTTATTATATTTTGTCGAATGACTGGAGTTAGCAGTGATTTTCTAACGAGCTCAATGCTACTACAAATATTCTTCACAGTTTATTGGCAAGGGACACTTAACAAAAGCTGCTGTCTTTACACACAGATTTTATTCAAAATTGCCCTACACGTTTATGCATTGAATATGTCCTCAGGGGTCATTCATTTTATTCATGAAGAGCTGGGTCCCTCTTTCGCGGTTGAAACGAACACCAATAAGCATGTTTGTGCAGTCTGTTGCACATGGAGTTGTGGCATTTTAGCTTCACAGGAATTGCTTAATTTTTCTTTCTTTCGCGCTTTCGATTCTAAAATTGTACTTCATAGGCCAGAGTAAGCGTTTACAGGATTGTGAGGGAACGTCGGAGACTATGAGCTGCGAAATTACTAAAGGATGAAGTGGGACATAGGTGGAGGCGACACTGTCCATTAGGAATGCCCTGTATTATAGACCACAAATGGCCCTTCTAACCACACCTCAGCTCTAGCTCAACCCTAACACCGCTCTCTTCACAGTATTCCACCTCGAATCTAAATTTCTTAAACCTTTTCAAACAAACAAAAAGAAAAAAAAAGTCCGACACTAAGGGGCTGCGTCAACTAAGCAGATTACTCACGGGAAATTTTACAATTGATAAATCTACATACTGGTAACACAACACCACCGTGAATATTAAATGAATATACAAATGGGAATGAGAAGTATTTCAGTCAGTTTTAATAACCTCCCAACAGAAATCGTGAACAAACAGGTCTGCCAACCTCTCAGCTGAACAGATAGATAGAAATATGTTTCACCGAAAAGAAAAACAATTACTGAAATATACGTTATCTGAATATAACATATAATTTTATCGAAAACTATTTACTACGTCTAGTACTGTTATTTATAAAGAATAAGAATAATTTTTATGTCAATCACTCAAATTTTGGTAGTCTAAGATCTTAAGACGTCGGGGGAGCGGGTCAACAGACCAAATTTCCAAATATCTCGTACAATAACGGTCTCTTGAAAATAATATTTAATATTAAAGCTTAAAATATAGTGTTTCATTATATAACAGAGTATTGTTTATGTGCATGAGTAAAAATGGGGGTTTGCTGTAGGCTGAAAACTGAAAAATGTAAATATCTCAGTTAATACTAAAGATAGAGAATAAGTGTATAAAACAATATTTATAGTACATTTAATTTTCAAGAAGATTGGTTTAATAAAATTTTTCGATCCAATCTATATTAACGGAGATATTTACAATTTTCAAAATTCTCCACCTCTAAACCAACCCCCTCCCCCTGGTAGGATTTCAGCTTTTAACGAACTTGATCTTTAGTTTTCCCTGAAACGCATATATATATATATATATGTATATATATATATATATATATATATATATCGAGTTTGGTAACGATCACACACACACACACACACACACACACACACACACATATACATGTATATATATATATATATATATAAAATTGTAACCTCTGTCTTTACATTGATTATTTTCGCGAAATTTCACGATAACGTTTCATTTTACATGTCATAGACACCATAACTCTATTTTGTTTCTTTCGTGTCTGTTTGTTTGTTTGTTTGTTACCTTTTTCCGCATAAACGGCTGTACCGAATTTTATGAAACTTGGTATGTATATTACTACTAACCCAACTTAGACTTTAGGCTATGTTAATATTCTCTGAGGCAAACAGAAGTGGGGGTTATAAGGGAGGCCTGAAATTAGAAATAGCGAGATTTCGTTTCCTATTGCATTTTCGGCAATTATGCACATTACAAAAGTTGTTTAGTTTGTTATTTGGAGTAACTTTTGTTATATACACTTTTGTCGTATACCGAATTATAAACGAGATATACGCTAAAAATTATAGCGGGAGTCAACAATTTTATTAGGCACAAAAGACTCAACCGAACGAAATAAAACACTCGGTATGTGTATTAGCACTAACGCCTTCCTTATAATAAGCCAAATCAAGATAATTCATTTCTTATTCATTATCCAGCAAAGTAAAACTATTGTTTATTTTGTAATTACTAATGGCGTATTGCGCCTTTCAAATAAATTCAAATTCTTGATATAAAAATTCAAGATAATTCATTTCTTATTCATTATCCAGCAAAGTTAAACTATTGTTTTTTTTTAGTAATTACTAATGGCGTATTGCGCCATTCAAATAAATTCAAATTCTTGATATAAAAATTCAAGATAATTCATTTCTTATTCATTATCCAGCAAAGTTAAACTATTGTTTTTTTCGTAATTACTAATGGCGTATTGCGCCTTTCAAATAAATTTGAATTCTTGATATAAAAAATCAAGATGATTCATTTCTTATTCATTATCCAGCAAAGTAAAACTATTGTTTTTTTTCGTAATTACTATTGGCGTATTGCGCTAAGAAGGTTTATCTACAGCAACTACATTCAATATTTTAAAATGGGAATCGGATTGCTGGAGCAATTATGGATCCTTCTACACCTCATATATTTAAGCCATTTAATGCTTTTACTGTTAGTAAATTTGTGGATTACCCTGACATTATGAACAATAAGAATTATTAAACTACTAGTATTGCTTAATTTTTAGATATAAATAACTTAAGCAATACAACAGTAGAGTGAATGTTGTTTGGAGGTATACCCCGTGAATTCTGATATTTACATATATTTTTTAGTTTACTACATCGCCTAGTTGCGGAGCTGAATAAATAAATAGATAAGTTTATCATGCATGTACAGTGTGAATATATGTTAGGCCCCAGTGTATTTTTAGTAATTGCTGAAGTATGAACTTAAAAACTTCCATAGGTTCGCTTATATATCAGGAGATATTTCTCGTTGCACAAACGAATGATTTGATTTATATGACCCATGATGAGTTGAATAATGAGAATGGATTGATCTCAGAACTATTTACTTATTGCATTTCGAGACTGCAGTAGCCTCAATCGTTGGCAGAGAGATGTAAAGGCCAAGAATATATGAGTGTAAGTAACCAAACGGGAAATTGAAACAAATAATTATTATGTAGCCTTGCAATGAATACTTATTATTAAGTCTTTACATCTTCCGAGCTTGGATATACCAAGTAAAAATATTATATTTGATGAAAGTACAAAAGGTTAACATTTTATAGTCCTGACAATAAGGTTGTTATCCAATAAATTCCAAACGCTTGCCTCGTATATACTGGAACAAAATAAAAATATGGATTGCACAGCTTGTTTATGTTTTGTGATTCACCGGCGATACAGATATTGTAGTGCTATGTCTTCCACCGTTGTTGAGACCTATTGTGTGGTTATTTTAGAAGCCAATGGTAAGAGGATAAAACAAAACTCTTATGACTTGGTAGATTGGATGGGGCTAGAATGAAGAATGTCCCATATCCGACTGTGGGCTCTTTCCAGAATAGCATACTACAGCTGAAAAGGTATTACAGTGACGGGAAAGAGATTGGGAAGTTGGTTTCTTCCCTTCATATATATTCGTTGAATTCGACCGGTAAAAAGGTCAAGCCACCCCTTTGGAAAAGCTGGCAAAGCAGAGCGTGTCATGCTCTTCCAACCTCCTGACGGGACTGGTCACAGGGGAGGGGGCCAAAAAGAAAAAAAAAGAAAATAATTGAATAAAAGAGGACCATAGATCAGATCCAATTTACCCACTCTCCAGCAAAAAATCGGAGCAATCGCCCCAAAGGCTGGGAAGTTAAAGTGAGGTCGAATAGAGGTTTTTGACAAAATTAGTTCGCGACGCAAACTTCATCTCAGCCAGCCCTGTTACACTAATCCCTTCATCAAAAATATCGTATGCTTTTTGGAAGGGACTTTGCTTGGTATACATACAGAGAGACTGAAGAACGGTTTATGAAAAACGAACAGCCAATTAAATCGGGAGTTACCAAAATTACGAAGATAAATTGTTTACTGAAAAATCCTTTAGCCAAAACAAGGGTCATGTTGCTATTTCAATTAATCAATAAATATTTGGCGAACGTTTTAGAAAATATTTTCCTCACATTTCACAAAAGCGAACACGGAAATTATGTCAAGCAATTTTAAAAATATATGTATGACTTATATATATAAATAGTGCCATGCTTGGGAAACTAATCAAAACCAGCTGCGAACACGAAATATTAGAAAAAAAAAGATTTTCATTGTTTTTTTTGTTTCTTCTAGTTTGAGCACAGAAGTCCAAGAAAAACGACAATAAGAGTCCCCGTAATTGACTCTGTTGCTCGATCAGTTTATATCACGTAATACTATGTCAGTGTATTTTCGATGACGAAAATGAGGTCCGTTCAAAATTCCCTCTAGCGGTCGCAATTTTTGTTTGATCGTTACCAAACTAGGAATTTAATCGTTCTATTTAAAAAGGAAGATCAAGTTCGTTAATGGTTGAAATCCGACCAGTGGGAGGGGGGGGGTATAGAAGGGGGATTTTCGAAAATTCAAAATATCTCCGTTATTATGCATCGGATCGAAAAATTGTATAAAATCAATCTTATTGCAAATTAAATTTACTATAAATATTGTTTTATACATTTATTCTGTATCTTGAATATTAACCGAGATATTTGCATTTGTATTCTGTGTGTGGTCGACAGGAGTCGACTATTTTCTTTCCGCCGAGAGCTCTGGCGGCCGTTTCCATAACTGTTCGTCCCTCATGAATAGGTTTAGAGATCCCTTACTATTACAGTTGTTAGTGGGCAGATTTCTCTATTGTAAAACTTCATGTGGGAAATCTGCTTAGTGTACGCAGCCCCTGCGTGACGGACTTTTTTCTACTTGCAGTATTCCAACGCTCAGTAATTTCTTTGATTTGTCGCAGTTTATTGTCTTGTTTGTTCGACCAGTCTGACTTCCACCTTCGAAATATGAGCTTTTGAAACTCTCGTTTCCAATCATCTGGGAAGTTGAAGGTTGCTGTAGTTCCATCTTCTCGAGCACTACGACCATCCATATCCGCCATTTACTCACCATACCTGGTCCTTGGAGAGCTGCAAGAGGAAATCTTAATTCCACCTGTGAATTGCATGGCATATTTTTGTATCATGTGGGGTATGAATGTGGTCAGCAAAGAATTGCAGATATGTCACATAATGATGAAATCCGTTTATAAAAATTAAACTGGCGAGTGCTTGTAAGTACTACTTCGAAAACAAACATAATGACCAGTTGTTATAGTTGTGTAAATAAGATGAATTAACTAATTTTTCTAATGACGTATCACAAGGAAAGTGATGTAGTTTTAAATTTTCTACATAATAATGTTTAGCGATTGTAAAACAGTAACTTATCCAGGTTTTAGAACATGAATAAAAACATTATAAGCGACTCTTTTCGAATCAAGTTAACTTTTGACACAAGTGCTTTGATACAAGTGCGGTGCAATTCACAATTATTGAGAGTGGTTAAGGAGATTATTATTTATTTTCATCTTAAAAAAATAATCAGGTCGAGCAGCTCAACTCCTTGACTCCGTTATTTTTTATTAAGATTTTATTTTTGCTCCAAAAGTTATATAAAATTGTTATACTAAGAATTCACTTAATTAATGCTAATTTTGTATGTTACTTCATTTTAAGAGAAATTTAATGCTCTGCCACACGCAATGGCAATTAAAGGTTATTAATTTTCAGTGAATACATTTAAATGTTTAAGTTAAACGCGATTATAAATTTTGTTAAATATTTAGTACACCCATCTGTACTTCCTTAATCTTTAATTTATATAAACGTATACAGAATAGAATAGAATTATTTATTGTTTTAGAGTATAACCAATCTATTGCAGAGAGTTCAACCTAAATTATAAATTTTCTATATAGATAGATAGATGGATATATAAACTGCTCAAAAGTGAATAGGGATATTGGCTGTTTTGTGGTATTTATGGGGCCTAGCATTTTTGTTTTTTTTTAATTATAAATATCATCAATATTTATTAGAAATTATTGTATTTTTCACCCACAAAAAAGGAATTTAATTAAGGAATTTGGACAAATTGTAAAATAATAGATTTCAGTTTTTGGTTTTTCAATGTTTTTTATTCAACAAAAAAGTTTTAAGAAACAACTAATAATGGGTATAATGACCTCTATTAGCCAAAACCTTTGTGCATCTATTGGGCATACTCTCAATATGGTTGTCGCTTATTCATTTGGAATTTCAATCCATAGCTGCTGCAATGCTGCACTCAGTTGTTGGAGGTTATCTGGCTGTGGGTGGTGATCAAAAAGCCTTCTCTGCAACGCATCCCACATTTTCTCAATGGGATTGAGGTCTGGAGACAATGGGGGAAGAGGCAGATGGGAAATTCCCAGGTTTTCCAATGTTTGAATGACAACTCTTCCTCTATGAGGACGGGCATTGTCGTCTAGAAATCGAAAATCCCGGCCAATGAGATCCCTGATTTGAGGGACATATTCCGCAATAATTTCTTCCACATATTGCACTGCGGAGAGGTTTCCATCAACGATATGGAGAGAAGTTCGGCCCCCAGTGTAAATGCCAGCCCACGCCATAACACAACCTCCTCCAAACTGCACCGAAGGGACCGTGAATTGGGGCATTGTATGCATTCCCAATTCTCTGTATACCCTATGGCGTCGACTGTCACTATAAAGGCAAAAACGCGACTATTCTATGAACATTACAGCATGCCAATTGGTTCTCTCTTCTAGGCGCTCGCTGCACCATGTTCTTCTGAGTTGCCGGTGTTGGGCTGTTGCTGCAGGTCGTCTCAAAGGGGCATAGGATCTAAGGCCAACTTCCCGCTAACGATTCCTAATCTTTTTCGTTGATATAGGCCTTGTCAATACACCCTGCAAAGCATTAAGGGTCTTGCGGGCACTGTGGAAAGGGTTCTGTCTGGTAGCAATGACAATATGTCGGTCCTCCCTTTGCGTTGTAATGCGCTGCGACCCACTACCAGGCCTCCTATTAGCACCCCCAGTCTCTCGAAATCGGGCTAAAGCCCGGGAGACAACACTTTGGGAAACCTCAACTGCCTCAGCAATATCCACTTGCCGGTGACCTTGGTTGCTCATTCTGACTACAATGTCGTTAACTTCTGGTTTAAGGTAATGTCTTTCCATGTTTAAAGAGAATACAATTGGATTAAAACCGAGAAAATTCAAGAAAAGGTATTTGTTTACAAAATGAGTAATCCCCATGTTGACTATTGTTGAGTAAATCCGTTATTAAAAATGAGGATTAACGTTTGTATGATTTTGGTTTGTATTTTTTCTCTAGATATATTCCAACTAACAATAACATATCGGTTGATTTAATTAAAATTAATATGATAAGAAAAAATAACCAATATCCCTATTCATTTTTGAGCAGTTTAGATAGAGAGGTTCATCTATGAGATAACATCTAAGCTATCTTCACAAAACAGAGTAAAATATTAATAAAATAATACAATTAGAACTTCGTTTATCCGCTGATAAACGTGCTCCGCAACTCTTCAAGCACTTCTACCGAGTTCTACAACAAATTCTCATCATAAAATCTGTCAAAACTTCAAGAATAACTGAGATTTTGAAGAACTGAGGAACAGAATAAAATTGGATATAATTCATGTCGTGCTATGTTTATTTATATTAGTCTACGAGTATTAGTTTTAGAAAGTCTGGGATAGTTATTTCCTTTAAAATATCGTGTAAATTGAGTTGCAGTTAGGACATAAATCTCAGTTGTTATCTTATATTTGTCGTCTGCCTTAATTTATACAACAAACATGCCAGATTATATCAAGTCCGTTGAGTTTTCTATCAAGCTCCGTAGACGTGCAAAAATGTAAATAGAAGTATAAAATCCACTAAAGGATGACGAGGGGATGAGTCATAAAGAATTAATTAGTTCACTGTGAATAAGGATAATGAAAGTGCTAATAAGGGAGGCGTAAGCTGTAGAAACTGAGACGTGGCATTGCCGTTGCATAGCTGATTAACTCAATAGGAACGAGCTGAAAGGCCGCTACCCTCGAATTCCTGGGCAATTAATAACTTATTAGGAGTCTTGGGGTCTTTTGTCAGACCCTAAGCAATTGTCTTTCGCTAGGCGCGAAAAACCCTTATTTAACTCACCCCTCCCTCATTCCCCTAATACCCTATGATAATGAAAATGACTGCGGCCCATAAATTACGACTCGAGGTTTATGAAAATTCTTGAGGAGTGTGAAGGGAGGGAGAGTCTGACAAACCCTTGTTAATCAGCGTCCCGTGCATTATGTATCGGCTGTAGCCTCCACATCTGTCTCTAACGATACTCCAGTTATACCCGCTATTTATTACCACTAATAAATGCGATTGCTTCTTCATAATAGCTTCAATAAACACAAAGTGTTGCAGCCAAATGTCCCCCGGCTCTACATTTGTCCAGTTGTGCTCCGGGCTCGATTTGTTCATAACGAACTTTCCCATCAATTCCTCTCATAATAATTGGAATGTCGGCTAAAGTTGAGCGTGCTTCAACATGTTACCTAGATAATTCATCCTTTAACGTTCATTCATATATTGAAATCATCGTTATCAAATTATGTTATAAAACTTGAAAGAGGTACTTGTACAGTACGTACAAGATTTTAGCTTTCATCAGGAGGTTTAACGTTCGCTTTCAAAAATCATTTTTTGTTCTACACTCCAGCTCTTCGTGTTTTTATTCTGTTGGCTTTCAGGCCCGAGTGATTTATCATAATTTATTTTTGGATACTCATAGTATCTTTTCTAGGTTCCAACGAATGCACTTGTTTTTATGAACTTAGCTTTTTTGTAAAGTACATTTTTTTTCTCCTTAGTTACAGCAACACTCTTCTCTCTTTCTCTCTCTCGACTTTAGTCTTTCTACCTACTTCTGCTACTCCAAGTAGTTTAATTTATTTCACTTTTCCACTATTACCCTGCCACCATTTTCATTTTATTTTGCTCTCTTCTCTGTTCTGCGATTTACTTCCTTACTACTTACATTTTACGTCATTACCTGTTTTTCTCTAACCCCTGACATTCCCGTCTTTATTGTCTGTTCTTTCGTGCGTTTTTCTCTTACTCACCTTTCTATCAGAAATATCTACAACTATTGGCAAAGCCAGTCATTGAAAAAAGTAATATTGTATTACTTATTTGAGACGAGTACCTGAGCAGTATGTTTGTCCCTTAAACTTAAGTAGCTACAAAAGTGTTGCTACAGTTTTAAGCTAATGATTTACGGTCGATGTACAGACATTAAAATCGGGTGAGCGCACGCAATCTTCCACTTTTCACTCGCGTAATTGACTTAATTTTCCCTTCAATTGTTCTGACAGCCTTTTACTTTCATTTCCATTACTTAAGCTAACAGATGAGATAAGGATTGTTAATGCCTGGTGTGTTTCTTCAGTTCTGGTTTAATATGCACTGTATTCTTCTTTGTGTATTTATTATGCAAAGATGATAACATAGTGAAAATGATTTGGCGAGGGCAAAAATTGACTGTCAATAATATGCTTCAACAACAACAGCTTCCTTTTTAGTATCTGAACAGTGAATAGGTTAAAGAAGGAAATTATATTTTAAGGAGCCCTTAATTTATTCATATTTTATTTAATAGTGCATAGACCTCTTGGGGCTAGAGTCTAATCATCAATGTTCATCATCATGATAAAAAAATAAAAAAGTCCGTCACGCAGCGGTTGTAAACTAAGCAGATTTCACAAGTGAAGTTTTACAATAGATAAATCTACATACACACCGTAACACAAGGCCACCGTGAATATTAAGTGAATAAATACAAACACTAAAGAGAAATCTTGTCAATTTTAATAACCTCTAAACGAAAAACGTCTGAATTGTAAACAAACGAGTCGGCCAACCTCCAGTACTGACTAGATATATAGAAATATTCTTCACCGGAATGAAAAAAATAAATACCGAAATATATCTGAAAATAACATATTAATTTTATTGAAAATTGTTTACTATATGTAGTACCAGAGTATATTCCCATGCATCTCGTATAATAAAGGTAAAACAATAATTGGTATTTAAGCTTCGAATAAAGTAGTTTATAATATAACACAGTATTGTTAATGTGACATGAGTAGGAGTGCGGGTTTGCTGAGGGCTCAAAACTGAAATAAGAGATTAAATGTATATAACAATATTTATAGTACCTTTAATTTGCAATAAGTTGGGTCATATACATTATTTCGATCCGGGGTTTAGTAACGGAGATATTTGGAATTTTCCAAAAATTTTCTCTCTAACCCCTCCCCTTTCACTGGTCAGCTTTCAGCCATTAACGAATTTGATCTTTCTTTTAAAATAAAACGGTTATACGTGGAATTTGTTAACGATCAAACGCTTATTGTGACCGCTAGAGCAGTCAAATATATATATATATGGACCTCATTTTCGTCTTCTCTTAGGTAGGATCGATGGACATTTCTCGAAAATCGCCTCATGAGTACGACCTCAATAGCTGATTTCCCCTAATATATATCACAAAGCAAAATTATAATATGACAGAAATTTTTTTTGAGTACTAATACTAATATCACGAAATGATAAGTACAATTTTTGGAAACAGAGGTATCGACGATATGATAACCAGATAAAAAGACCAACCGTTTACTTTTTGAGTAATGAATGCTAATTTCACTAAATATAGATCTCTCGTACTCCTGGGTTCATGTGCGGCTGCGATGCATTTTATTTTAGCTGATTTCCCTGCTAAATTCCCATGTTTTTCATTCCGGTAAAGAATATATCTATATATCTGTTTAGCTTTGAGCAGTTGGCAGATCTGTTTGTTTACAATTCTGACTGAACGATTTCTCTTTACCGGTTACTTAAGTGTTGCCAATATGTAGATTTATCTATTGTAAAACTTCACGTGGGAAATCTGCTTAGTTTACGCAGTCCCTGCTTGACGGGCATTCCTTTGTTTAAAATGTTGTTTCGTTTTGGTTTTGACTGAGGTTAGTTTAGGTAAATCATGTCTATTCAGTTTACTGATTACTTGTCACCTGATCTTAAGAAATATGCCATACTAACAGTTTACAAAAATAAAGTACTTTTTAATTTATAGTCAATTACTTGCATGAATAATTAATGTAAAAATATCTGGACAATAGGACGAAGGGGGACGGGCAGGCCTGGTCTTGATGGAGAGGAAGGTAACAAGGCAATTATCCAGCCGTAAGCCATCATCAAACCAACACGTCCAACTTCCCACTCTCTCAACTATCAAATTCATTTTCAATTGTCATAAATTCATCCTTCCATTACAAAATTACTTGTTTTATTATATTTCAACATAATATAATGATATTTTTTCAGCTCCTTTCTAAATCATTATTATTTGTATTCACGTGTAAAAAAAGCACAAAATTTTGTCGAAAATGACTTTTGTCCGTCTAGCTTGCATTAATCGAAACACGGTGAGAGTGGAGAAAAATGAGTTTTTGCTGGTGACTCATGCCATTAAAGTATGAAGAGATCTGACAATAGGAAACGAAATATCGCCATTTTTAATTTCAGGCTTCCCTTATAACCCCCACTCCTGTTCGTCTCATTGGATATTAATATAGCCTAAAGTCTAAGTTGGGTTAGTAGTAATATACATACCAAGTCTCATAAAATTCGGTTCAGCCGTTTATGCGTGAAAAGGTAACAAACAAATAAAGAAACAAACAAATAAACAAACTCACACGAAAGAAAAAAAATGCAGTTATGGTGTCTATGAAACGAAAAGTTATCGTGAAAATTCGCGAAAAAAATCAATGTACAGACAGAGGTTACAATTTTATATATATATATATATATATATATAGTGTTACTTTTTTTGGAGTTTTGGTCAATGTTGGTGAAAAAATCTTAGTTTATGCCTATATTTCGAGAATCTTTATTTTCTCTTCTTCCGGGCAGTAAAATTACAGGTACTACTTTATAATATTGCACATTGTTATTAAACTAGAGTGTAACAGGAGGTGTTTATGCTATTATTGCTTACCAAGACTAAAGATACTTAAAAACTACTGCACATAACTATTGCACTTAGGACTACTGGTTACAATAACCTCCCTTGGTCTGTTTACACATAGCAGGGTCACAGCCTTATGTTTTGTATATCTATAGTATATTGTCTTTTGTCTTTTGAACTATATTATAATTATTATACTGCCGCTGTTACATTATGTTATAACTATTGTTATGTGTTATTATTGTTATAACTATTGTTGGTGTTATTTTCACCAAAATTGACCAAAACTCCAAAAAAGAATAACAAGACCATATATAAATATAACCTGGTCAATTATAATATATATATATCACGACACAATTATAATATATATCTATATATATATAAAATTGTAACCTCTGTCTGTACATTGATTTTTTTCGCGAAATTTCACGATAACTTTTCGTTTCACGTGTCATAGACACCATAACTGCATTTTGTTTCT